>JANITX010000007.1:58402816-58423541 GCA_027564395.1 Erythroxylum ulei
TTGATCTTTGGAGAATGGACCGATCGGCCCTCGGGTCGTCTTGACTGGATCCGGGCCCAGCGTGGCCGACCCGACCAGCAACAATTTTATAGTAAATATTAAAGCTTCAAGTGTATCGTGTTGCTATATTATTATTATGTAACTAACATGTATTTTTAAGAGTTTTTTTTTTTTTTGGAAGTAATGTATTTGTAAGAGTTGAAGTATAAACATTCTTTTGGTTTTTATTTTGAAATAAAACGAAACGCATGGGCATACACGGACGGTAATAAAACACATCAAAATCAAACCCATTATGAACGGCAGAGGTTATCTGAATTCGGGATCCATCAAAAGGCTACCCATAGCAGGGAAGTGGTGGAATGTGATTGGTGGCATGGTAGAACCCACGTGGCCACATACACTGGACATTCTTTCTTGCTTGGTTCTTTTTTATATAATAATAATGAACCATTTTAAATAAGAATTAAAAACAATTGTTGTGTGCATTAATTATTAACATGACGTGGCCGTTTCTGTATCTCTAGTGATACCCCTAAACTATCCAAACCAAAGCCACGTCTCCATTTCAATTACATAACCCTTCTTTCCCATGGCGCACGTTAGACACACACAGTACCCAAAGAAAAACCTTTTTTCATTACAAAAAGTTCAAAAGTATAGACACACACAGTACCCAAAGAAAAACTACTCTTTTAGTTTTAGCTTAACATAATGAAAAGAGTGTTTAGAGATGACGTGAAAACAAATATAGAAGAACTATTAGGGCGGTGCTACGGTGGCTCCGATTGAAGAGGGGTTTGGGGAATTGATGACCTTTTTTGCTAACATGCTCCCTTCCCCTTTTTGCTCTCTCTGGTGATCTGAATCCTGCCGCTGGATTTGCTCCCCACCTTCTCATCGATCTTGACCGTCTGATATACCGACTGACGCAGCTTTTCCTTGTAGGGACATAGCTAGCTCAAATGGGGTGTTAAATATGGAAACTTTGGTGTTTGTATGGGCTTCTTTCTCAGTTTCCAGGAATTTTATTGATCCAAATCGTAATTAAAATCTGTGTTTTAGGTGAAAGGGGTTGCTTTTAAAAAATAAATAATGGAAGTTCGCTAGTATTTGTCTTTGTTTCGGGAGCTTGTGTGAGGGAATTTTGGGGGTTTTCTTGGTTTTGCTGGGGAGTGAAAGAAGTTGTGTTCTTTTATGGTTTTGGATGAGAATGGAGGGGAAGGAGAATAATTTAAACAAGGAGGGGGGTGGAGGTAACAGTAAAGGTGGAGATGGGTTCATAGATAGAAGCAAAGTGAGGATTTTACTTTGTGATAATGATTCCAAGAGCTCCGAGGAGGTTTTCACTCTCCTTTTGAAATGCTCCTATCAGGGTACTTTTAATTTTCCTGAATTCATATGACGGCTTTCCATTTGTTTTCTCTTTTTTCCTTTTTCTTGTTGAAGATCTATTTTTTTTTTAATTTTTATTTGGAATGAGCCAGTATGGATTTGGATAGAACATGCTTGAATCAACTCATTTAGTTGTCTTGAATTTCTTTATGACTACACCGAATGATTTGCTATGGAATAGATGTCTCAGAGTTGTGGAATTTTCACCCATGGAGACTGTAAACTCACTTATGTCAGTCAAAACAGAACTGGTTCCTGCTTCTATGGAGTTTCTTTTCTCTTGTTTGAATGGTTGATTGAGAATCTAGAGATTTGGTGATATTGACTTCTATTTTCATGAATTCATATAATGGCCAGGCTAGGAGATTTCACTGACAAAAACATGATGAACTTGTGCCATTTTTTGAAGACATGGCAATAAATTTTAGCTCAATGCTGATAAGATGAATCTTTTATGTGTTAATGATGTAAACAGCACACAAAATTGACGGTAGGAGCACTTAAACTCAATTTTCTAAAACATTAGTATAAAAGCCTACCGTGAATTTTCCCTTAAGAAGTTGAGTTATTTCAATTATTTGATTAAGAAGTTAAATTTTTGTTTCCTATGCTTGGGCTTCTAGTTAGTCTTATTGGTGCTTTCCAAACTTGCATTAGTTTATCGCATGCTTGGGTGCAATTAATACATCCCTGGATCGGTTACACTTGTTTATGTTGCAGAAAACTTTAAAGAATCTGTTTTGTTTGAACTACTGCAAAACTTTCTTAAATAATGAGGAGTCTCTTTCTGCATCTGGTTCCAATCTTTGTCACTTTGGAAATGTTTTACAATTTAGTAGCTTGACACATGTGCTTTGCATTTTCCAAATGATCCTATGCTGCCTTGACTCCACAGTTACATCAGTGCGATCAGCTAGGCAAGTAATTGATGCACTAAATGCTGAGGGAACTGATATTGATATCATACTTGCGGAAGTCGACCTTCCAATGACAAAAGGCATGAAAATGTTGAAGTACATAACTAGGGATAAAGATCTTCGACGCATTCCTGTCATTAGTAAGCTTATTTTGTTAGATCTGCTTTTGATCTTTATTGTTGCAATTATTTTTCGTATCCCAATATTAACATGTTTTCCCTTTAACAAGTGATGTCGGCGCAGGATGAGGTTTCAATAGTTGTCAAGTGCTTGAGGTTAGGGGCAGCGGACTATCTTGTGAAGCCATTACGTACTAATGAACTACTCAATATATGGACACACATGTGGAGAAGGCGACGAATGGTTTGGTTTACTTTTGCATACATAGTTCTTGGTCTTTTTATTATTCTTTTTCTCTCTATCTTCCTCTTTCGCTTGCTCTTCACCCAACCTTAGATGAAAGGAATATTATGGTCTGACATTTGTCACTTTTTATGTGGTTGTCATAGAGACTAATGTAATATATTTCATGGTCTATAGGCATACTTTGCGTGTGCTCCAGTCGGAATATAGTGTTATCAACATAAGATTCCATAAATAGCAACATGGGTTTGCATGGTATAAATAAGGTAGTTATCAATATTTTGTTCAGAAGCATGGGTCACTGGCTAGTGCTCTAAGCTTGATTCTCATATTCGTTTTGTAAATCTTCAGCATAAGTGATTGAAAAATGGAAGCATTATCCCGTGTCATGGAATGATCAATCATAAGACTTAGGGTAGCATGGTTTCATCTACTAACAACAACCTGTATGTCTCATGCATAAATCTTCAAAGCAACTGTCTTTGTAATTCTAGTTTTTCTTCTTTTGTAGTTATCAACTTAAATTATTATGTATATGAACCAATAAGAAGGTATTTTTATGTCTTTGTGCTTGCAGCTTGGATTTGTGGAGAAGAACATCCTGAACTGTGACTTTGATCTGGTGTTATCAGATCCTAGTGATGCCAACACAAACAGTACTACCCTATTCTCTGATGATACAGATGACAAGTCTCGGAGGAGCACAAATCCAGAAATGGGGGTCTCAGCTCATCAGGAAGATGAGGTTAGTAGATTATGGGCTTGAATATAGCATAATGGCACGTAGTTATTTGTGGTGGAATAGCAAACTTCTGTATCTACATCTTACTGCATCCAACATTTCAAATTTGGTATTATTGAAGCAAACATTGGGCAAGAGAAGTGATAGACTACTCCTGAATATATTATTTGAGCTGATTTTTGGGCCATGATTCTTTATCAATTTGTCTGCACGTGTCAACCTTAAATGATGTAGAGATAATATTTAAACAATGTATGATTGGTATTCCTGACAGCATTTCGATCCTAAATTCTGAAATTGACATTCTCGTTTCTGTTTTAATTACACTTTTGGATACATTTTTGTGTGAAGTAGTTTATCTCTTTGTTGTTCTGGTGAGCCCCACTCGATGTTACTGAGAGTCATTTATATCTTTATGAGATTGCTGAGAAATGAAATTGCAAGACAATTTTATTGTTTCTTCACATGGCTCATGGTCAAATTATAAAATGTACTTGTTCTTTGGCAACTTATGCTTGGAAGTTAACATAAGAAACTAATAGAAGTGTAGAACACATGAATAATCTATTCTGTAATTTCTTTCTAATCAAGATACATCAATGATTCTTTGTGCTTTTTGTTACATGGACAAGGCAGAAGCAAGGAAATTTTGCAAAATGGCTTATTTTCCTTTTTGGACTACCTGTCATGTGCAGAGTTCATTGGGTGGAATTAGGATTTCATTGCCAACAGCTTGTCATGCATTCTGAAACGCTTAAATGAATTGTCAAGAACTTTATGAATGTAAAAGTTGATACTGTCTTTGTCTCAGTCTGCTGTTGTTGCTGTTGAACTTCCACCAAGTCAGGCGCAAGAGTATCGACCTGATGTGCCAGCAATCAGCGACCACAGAGCAGGTGACTAGCTACAGAATCATCCAATTGCTACTTATCCAATGTTATGTTTGGTATTGAGTTTGTTTGGTTCCACTGGTGATTTGGTATCAGGGATAACATACAGAAGAAATAGAGGTAACCAAGTATTTGGTGAACCTAAGTAGGGAATGACTTGTTAATCTGCAGGTTTTCATTCAAGTCATCACAATTTACTTCCTATGTCTTTGAGGTCATTTTGTGAAAATGGTGAAAGGGTTATGCTACGATCTTGCTTAGGCATTTTTCAGTTGTTACTTCAAATTTCATTCAAGCATAACTCTGGGTCCCATTAGCTATTGTCTTAGAATTTTAAAGTGGCAAATTGTAAATTTCAGAATTGTTGTGCAGGACATGTATCATCTGGTCCAAAAAAGAGTGAATTGAAGATTGGAGAGTCATCTGCCTTCTTTACTTACGTTAGATCAAGCACAACCAAGAATAATTCCCTTGTGGCTGCTCCCACTGAGGACAAAATCCCTCAAACTTTGAGAATGGAAGATAAAATGCATGGTCAGCCGGTGACTAGTGGTAGTCAGTTACATGAAAAGGGAGAAGCATGGGAGAGCTATTCTCAAGATGACTTCCGTAGCAGTTCCAGTATCCCAGATTCCCTTTCCCTTGAGAGATCTTGCACCCCACCTTTATCAAGAGAATTTCCTGAAAGTAATTTCAAGGAAGAAAATCTTCCTCAGGTGCTCATGCATCCAAGGAATGAATCTCCAGTTGATGCTTCAGGTTTATCTACACAAAATGTCTATCCGTATTACATGTCAGGGGTTATGAATCAAGTCATAATGCCATCATCAGCACAACTATATCAGAAGAACTTGCATGAGCTGCAAAGTCATGCTACTTCAGTCATTCTTCCTCAATACAATCATCTTCAGCAATGCCCCCCTCATATGAATGGGATGGCCTCATTCCCGTATTTCCCTGTTGGCATATGCTTACAACCTGGTCAAATGTCTAGTTCTCCTTCATGGCCATCCTTTGGAAGTACGTCATCCTCTGATGCAAAACTGAATAATGTAGATAGAAGAGAGGCAGCTCTAATGAAGTTCAGACAGAAGAAGAAGGAGCGCTGCTTTGATAAGAAGATTAGGTATGTTAATAGGAAAAAATTAGCTGAAAGAAGGCCACGTGTTCGAGGACAGTTTGTGAGGAAGGTAAACAGTGTGAATGAAGATCTTCATGGGCAACCAACCCCTACTGACTATGAAGATTATGAAGAGGATGATGAGGAAGAGCTTGCTTCAAGGGATTCTTCTCCTGAGGAAGATCCCTCGGGATCATAGGTTCTTGTTTCTGATTAACAAGGTACCCTATACTTTGTAGATAGTCCATGCAGTTATTATGGTTTTCTTCTGGAAGCGCTCAAATGAATTTTCCCTGGTGCATATGGATGAAAAATGACAATGCTTTACTATTCCTGCGAGGGATTGGTTTGGATCAAGTTGCAAAAAAGCGGGAACTCTAACCCGAGCACCCTGGTTGATGCTTAAACTGCAAAATTGTTGAACTTGAGTTGACGGTGGCCCAAAAGAAGGATTGCTGGGAGTCTTTAAGATGAGGCATGCCATCTCGAGGTTGTGCTCTGCTAGGAGAGAGCAAGCTTTATCCATGGCATGTCCCTGTGGTTCACTCCCTAAACGGATGGACTGCTTCTTGAAACTTCAAAGGGAAAGTCTTTAAGAGTGTTGATGTTCCATAAGGAGGGGGTAGTATTTGGGATCTTATAATGCGATTGAAAATGTTTAAACACTGTTAAAAGAGTTCCAACAGTATAGATTGGCCGTAGCTTATGCTGATTTTAAAGCAACTTAACCTTCTACCTTCATGTAACTGTTTCTCTCTGACACTTGTTTGTTTTCTGGAGGAGCCGTAGATCTGTGTCCTGTAACGAAGTTCTGCAGAAACCAGCATTTTCTATGTGATAAGAGTGATGTTCAACGCAGGTTCTAGAAAAGCTTGATTGAATGCATGTTATACACTTTAAACACGCAATTGCAAATTAACGGTGGTGGTAGTTTTGAATTCAGAGGTTTTTTTCTCATTTTATCCGTAGCACTGGTGCATGTCTTTTAAGCTGAATTGCTCAACTGGCATTGTTCGGCAATTTTGTCTTCTGATTTCTGAGCAGATGAATTAAAAACATTTGGCAACTCTTTACATAAGACGACCCACCTAACTAAAATAAACAGAAAAGAGGTGCTTTGATAAGAGAGACGAAAGAATCGGGTCTATAAGCATTAGCTAGCTTAACAGTGGCTAGCCCTGTGGAAAACATTCGAATCTGGTGCTTTAGGATCAAAAACGTCCAAAAAAATAAAATAGCGCCAACTTACACAGACGAGAAAAGAGAAGTTTACTATTAAAAATTAAAAAAAAAGGTTATAAATAGAAGGAACTGGTCTGAGACATCACGTACCAAGCAAACTCGGAAAAGGAGAGGACATACACAACTTTTACTAGGCAGCGTTTTGCTTAAACAGATATCGGAGAAACTTCTCTCATCACTCATCATGGATTATCAATTTTTCTGCCACTATCCGGACCCCGGCACTCTCCATGTAGTCGTATGTATCGAGGGTAACGTATGCATCCACAAAGGAATCTGCTTTGAGCAAGTTAGTAAGCTCTGCGATGTCAGACTCAGAGTTAGTGAACACAGGCTCTGGTATGGTTCCAAAAGGACCTATCTTTTGTATCTCCGTCACAACCATAGAGCCACCCACACCATTTGCTCTTGCGGGCATGCTGTGAGAAGAAGGTAGTGAAAGATTAAGTGAATCTAGAGTACAAGAAAGCTGCTTAGGGGACAAGTTTGCACTCGTAAAGCTAAGGGTTTGTATGCTAAAATAGAAAGAAGATAATCTAACCGCAATCTCGCCGTAGGATTACGACCGTAAGTTTTCACGACAGACTTCCATTCTGAGATGCTACCTGATTTCTGAAAAACTTCATATGCAGCACGATCACATTCATCAAGAACTCTGCGTAAGATTGGGGATGTATCGATCACAAAAGTCAGCAACAGCCTCCCATAATCATATTGTATTGGTCTTAGTCCATATCGGACCCTCAAGCGAGGGCAAAAAAGCTTAAAAGCCATGTCTTTGTGCATCAATATCATTTTTTGACCCGGATAAGAAAATTGCTGGCCAGATGCTCTAATAGAACTAATTGACACTTCATCAGGGTATAAAAATCTCTCTGAAAGAGTGCAATCTGCCAGCAGGTTAGCTGGGGGATTCAATTCCTACAGAAATCGCAAGATAATGTAATTGTGCGGTATAACATGCTGAGAGTTTTGCAATTAAGTAAACATGACTTTTTGTCTTCAACAGTGGTGAATGTAAAAGACCTTTTGGGAAGGCAAATGGATGGAGGTTTCTAAAGAAAATTACAGTTATTACATTAAAGGCTGTTCCGCTGAAAATCTACTGTTTCTTTTGATTAATAGTTGATTTTTTTATATATAGTTACCCTATAAAAAGACTTGTAATTCGATATTACCTGATCGAGATAACAAGTTGAAAGATAGAAATAAAAGTTTTTTTAGTTATCCATTTCTTTTCTTCTTCCTCTGTAGCTTCCAAGAAATTGGTATCAAAGCTTTGTTTAAATGACTACCAAAATAAATATCACCTTCCAATGCCCACAACTCAACAAAACAAACTATGATCAATGGGCGCTAAATATGAAGGCTATAATTGGGTCTCATGGCTTATGAGACCTTGTCGGGAAGGGATATGACGATCTTGAAGACAAGGATAGCGCAACCGTGATTGAACTAGAAACTTGGTAGCGAGCAAAGAAGAGAGATCAAAGTGCGCCCTCAATTATTCATCAAGTGATAGATGATGACATGTTCGAGAAAATAACCAATGCAACAAGAGTTAAAGATGCCTGGAAAATTCTATAAGACTTTTGTGGTCAGAGTTGACAAGGTGAAGAAGGTGCGCCTTCAAACTTTAAGGGTTGAATTTGAGTCGATTTTGATAAAGGAGAATGAGTCCATCGCAAATTATTTTACTCGAATATTAGCGGTGGTGAATCAAATGAAGTAGCTCAATGAAAAGATGAAAGATGTACGAGTTATATAGAAGATTTTGCGCTTTCTCAACGTGAAGTTCAACTATGTGGTAGTGGTGATTCAATCGAAGGACATAGAGTCCAAGACCATCGATGAGTTAAATCGATCATTGTTAGCTCATGAAGAAAGAATGAAGAGGACCCAACAAGAACCAGTGGAGCAAGTTTTGCACACAAAAAAATCCTTAATTATAAGAGAAATGACAAAGGAGGAAGAGGTTGAGGTTGAGATTGTAGTAGATGTCGAGGTCATGGCTGAGGCTGTGGTCACGATCAGGAAAAAGACGAGCAAAATTCAGTTCATGAAGGAAGAAATAGGAGTTCACAAAGAGGTCGTGAATGAGGAAGAAATAATACTTAGAGGAAAGATAAAAGCCAAGTAGAATGCTATGCATATGGGAAGAATGGTCATTACTCTTAGGAATATCAAACTAAGAGTTGTGATAAGGAGACGAACTTTATCGAGCATAAGGAGGTGGACGATAATACTCTTTTATTTTCTCAAAAAAGAAGGCTTCAGAGAAAAAGATGTCACATGGTATCTTGACAACAATGCAAGCAACCACATGATAGGAGAAAAAAGCAAATTTGTGGAGTTGGATACAAAAATCATTGGGAAAGTTTGTTTTGGAGATGATACAAAGGTGTAGATTAAAGAAAAAGGCTCGGTGATTTTGGACAGAAAAGATGGAGGCCATAAACTTTTCCATAATGTCTACTGCATCCCAAAACTAAAGGGCAATATTTTGAGCATCAACCAACTTTTAGAGAGTGGAAATAAAGTGAAAATGAAGAACAATTATTTGTGCTACGAAATCAAGATGATAGACTTGTTGCTAAAGTTGTCACGACAAAGAACTGAATTTTCATATTAAATGTGAAAATGACGAAAGTGAGGTGTTTGTAAGCTTTTGTTAAAGATCCTCCGTAGATTTGACATATGAGATTCAGACACCTCAACTTGAAGGGTTGAAAATACTAAAAGCAAAAAATATAATGAAAGGGGTTAACCAACCACCGAATCAATTATGCGAGGCATGTCTACTCAAAAAAACATACAAGAAAGAGCTTTCTGAAGTGTCACTTTCACAAGCAACTAAGCCTCTGCAACTTATGCATTCGGATGTGTGCGGTCCTATCAAGCCACAATCTTTCTGTAAGTTCTCAAATTTTGTGCTCTTCATTGATGATTATACGAGGAAGATGTGGGTTTACTTTTTGAAGAATAAGAGTGAAGTTTTTGAGACATTAAAAAAAATCAAGCTTCTTGTTAAAAGAAAAGATGGTCACAAAATTAAAGCTCTAAGAACTGATAAAGGTGGAGAGTTCTCTTATAATAAATTCAAGATTTTTCGTGAGGAAATTGGTATTTGACGTCCTATGATGGTCTCAAAAGCACTACAACAAAATGTGTTTCAAAGAGAAAAAACAGGATAATTCTTAACATGGCTATGCTAAAGAGTAAGAATATGCCAAAGGAGTTTTGGCCCGAGGCAATTGCATGTGCGGTTTATCTCTTGAATCGTTCACCTACGAGAAGTTTGGAGACAATAATCCCTCAAGAAGCATGGAGCGGATGGAAGCCAAGTGTGAGGCACTTAAGAGTTTTCGGATCTATTGGTTATGTTCACGTATCCAAACAAGAAAGTACAAAACTTGATGATACGAGTAAGAAGATGGTGTTTATTGGCCATATCAAGAACTCTAAAGGGTACAAATGTTTTGACCCCATTTATAAGAAAGTTGGGATTAGTAGAGACGTGGAGTTTGATGAAAATGCTTAATAGGATTTGAGTGTTCTAGAAGAATATACAAATAGTTTTCTTCCATATTTGGGAGAAGATGAGAACAAAGACCACGAAACTGAAAGCGAGAGATCAACTTCTTCCACACCTTCCTCAAGAAGCTCAAGCGAACAACCGCAAATGTTATAAAGCATAGGAGATCTCTATGATGCTATCAAAAGAATAGATGATGATTTTTTTTTTTGTCTATTTGTACATGATGAATCTTTGAGTTTTGAACAGGCTATTAAAGACAAGAAATGGGTGCAAGTTATGGAGGAAGAAATTCATTCCATTGAGAAAAATGACACTTGGGAGTTTGCCACACTACCAATTGGTCTTCAAGCAATTGGAGTTAAGTTGATTTATAAGCTAAAGAAAAATGTGAAAGGAGAAACTGAAAGGCATAAGGCGGGGCTAGTAGCAAAGGGTATAAACAAAAGCATGGTGTGAATTATAAAGAAGTGTTTGCTCTTGTTGCTTGCTTAGAGGCAATGTGATTATTTGCTGCTCTTGCGGCTCAAAATTGGTGGACAATTCATCATATAGATGTGAAGTAGGCCTTTCTAAATGGTGCTCTTAAAGAAGTATATGTTGAACAATAAAAAAGATTTATCGTTGAAGGTAATCAAGATAAGGTACTTAGGTTGAAAAAGACATTGTATGGCCTTAACAAGCACAACGAGCTTGATATAATTGTTACGACCAATATCTTCATAAGAATGGTTTTTCAAAGTGCATTCACGAATATGCACCTTATGTCAAAAAAGAGAAAGATGATATTTTGTTTGTGTGCATTCATGTAGATAACCTCATTCTTACAAGAAATAATTCACAATCATATGACGATTTTAACAAGGTGATTGCACGAGAATTTGAGATGAGTGATATGGGGCTTATGTCATATTATTTGGGGATAAAAGTAAAACAATGGTGTAATAAGAGAGATTATAAAAAAGTTTAAGATGATAGATTGCAATCTCGTGAATACTCTGATAGAGTGTGAAGTAAAACCCTCCGAGAAGGATGGAGTAAGGAAAGTCAATCTAACCACATTTCGAAGCCTTATAGAAAGCCTAAGGTATTTGATATGTACTAGATCTAATATATTATTTGTCGTGAGATTAGTAAGTCAGTTTATAGAGAATCCAAGTGAAGAACACATGCGAGTTGCAAAGAGAATTCTTCGGTATTTGAAAGGTACTCTTGATTATGACATTTTTTATACTTTTTCGAATGAGGCTCACTTAAAATGATATCGTGATAGTGATTATGTCAGTGATATTGATAATTGGAAGAGTAATTACTGGGGTTTATATTTTTCTTTGGAGAAAATGCAATTTCATGGTGTTAAAAAAAAAAGTAAGTAGTAACATACTCAACATGTAAATCAGAATATGTTGCCACAACTGCCAGAGCATGTCATGCGATATAACTAAGGAGATTGCTAGGTGAATTTCATTTTCCTTAAGAAGTGACTAAAATTACAGTAGACAACTAATCAGCCATTGCTTTTGCGAAAAATCTGGTGTTTTATGATCAAAGTAAGCATATAGATACAAGGTTTCATTTCATTCAAGATTGTATTACCAACAACAAGGTTGAGGTATAATACATCAAAACACTTGATCGAATAGTTGATATTTTTACAAAACCACTGAAAAAAGATAGATTTCAACACTTAGAGAGATGGTTGGATTTGTGAAGAAGTCAAGTTTTTGAGGAGGGAAGTTGAGAGTTTTGCAATTAAGTAACATGACTTTTCGTCTTCAACAATGGTGAATGTAAGAGACATTTTGAGAAGACAAATGGGTCAACTAAATATATACTTAAAGCTTATTAAGTCCAATTTTAAATATTGCAAGTATTGAAGGTTTCTAAAGAGTCTACTGTTTCTTTGATTAATAGTTGGTATTTAGCTGATGTAAAGTGCATCAGGAAAAAACTGATAACGGAACATTGGAAATAAATCACAGCCTGATTACCTCCGAGGAGTGCATTTACTCCAGCATAATCGTATGTCAAAGAGTGAAAACTTACCAACCATAATAATGCAGCACAATGCTTGAACACTTCAAGGTTAGTAATAGCGTCCTCCAAACTCCTAATGAAGCAGAAGACACAGAATCATCATTATAACTCACCGGAGTTCTCATATAGAGGCCTTTGGAATTAATTATACCTATGTTTCGGCTTCCCCAGCCCAAAGTAGGCTGCAATAGTTCCCAGCTGCAAATACAAGAAAACAAAAACACAACAACATCACTCAGAAGTTTCTGCATTCCCTATATGGAAATGTAATCATCAAATAATGTGGGTGGTACAATCGTTGTAAAGTAGTCACAAACTCAAAATGCCAGTTCACTTCCAGTTTTCATAGTTTGAAGTCGCTAAAATTTTTTTTTTTTTGGGTGTAAAGAAAGTATAAATATTAACAAACTCCCTCACCCCATATCAGTTACCGTGATTACAACCGGAGAAATACTACAATGTTTACGGCCACCAGCCCACCACGCTAAAGTGGTGGTGGATAAAGTTGTTAACAATTTGCACAACCCAAATGTTTCTCCATGAACATGCTGTAGCGTAATTACCTTAATGTCACCACCAGCTATGTTTCCAAACCTTTCTTTCCACAACTGCAGTGTATCAATGTACCCCTTGGCCTCCGGTGGGGACTTCCCTATCTCCGCAAACGCGTCCTTTATGCGGGGGCAACCAAACCCCAGTATGTTGTGTCCTGCCCAGATCCTCTCTTCATGAAAAACAAAGATTTTAATTCAAACAGTTGCGACATAATCTACCATTATACGCTTATAAAAACTCAACAATCTTTGTTAGACCAAAGTTTTGCACTTGGTGATTTGAAGTTGACGCTTACCGTATAAATTGTCATTATATATAACATAACTATTTTTCCTATAATGAATGCTACTGATGCCAATTATTTGTTGTATACATCAATTTTAAGTGCCAAAAATTCAAACTTTCTATCTAGTGATGCTCGAGAAGAAATCATTTGTTGATAGCAACTGACCGTGGAGGAGTTCGTGGACTTTGCCAGCAATTTCTGAGAAGAGGGGAGCGGATGCAACTTCCATCGGAGTGATGTCGTTGGAGCGTCCGGCCGAGCATGAAATGAGGGTGGGGCAGGCAGGTCTTACCAGGTTAGAGTATTTGTCTCGTAAGTTCAACGTCCTCCTGCAGACTACAACTGCTCCGAACTCGAGAATGGGAGAGCTGGTGGTCTGGTCGACGAACGCTGTTTCCAAGTGAAAGAACACGATATCCGGCCACTCCTCACTCGGATTATCCACCATCATCATGGTTGCTGTAGTCATCTTGCTTCTTCATCCAAAATGGTTCTTACAGGAGTAATTATATAGCTGAAAATAACCAAAAAGCGCCTAAACATGACCTTCCAATAACCTTCAACTGCTTCTTAGAGAAGGAAACAAAAGAAGGAACGTACAGAACTTCTTTTAGGGACGATACCTTAACGACCAAGAACCAATGAATTATGTGATCAAATGAATTTGAACCCCACTAGGAAGATGCTCACTTGCTTTTTTAAAGTGATGAAAAATTAAAAAACAAATTATAATTTTTGTTAACGATATTTGGTTTGGTACGTATAGTTGATATTTATGTTTTTATTTTCAAAGTTTACAGTTAAAGGAAAAAGTTATTGTTAAATCCGTATCTTCTCCATAAGAAAGTGAGAAGAACCTCGTAAAGCCGAAACAAAAGGAAATTTACACTATATTATTTTTATTTTGTTAAGTAATACTGTTGTCGTTTTATGTCACCGCATTGTAGTTTTGTACATATTATCACTAGTGTTGTCTTGTTCTGTATATATGCAAAATCTGACTTGATGAACGGTTGTAGTAGTGGAATAAAACAAGTCAGTTTATTTACGACTCTCTTGAGACTTTGTAAATATTTTATTTTTTTTACTTACAAGGGGAAAAGAAAATAAATTAACTTAAAGGTCTGGAATACAACACTCCCCGAGCATCATTGTGGAGCTGGTCCTGGATGCCCTAGGGAGGAACCTGGAGGATATGAAGACTTGGCTGGAGAAAGGCCGCAAGATTCGCAAGATCGTCGGCACATTAATTCCCTTCACAGACGACATGCTGGAGCTGTATTTGTCAGTCTCGATGAAAAAACTCACTAATATCTGGCACTAAAAAAGTTTCCACAGTCAGAACAAAGGTAGATAAATTAATTAGATTAATAACCTTGCGAGAGTCAGTTTCGACAACAACACGCCTATAGCCCAGTTCTCAAGCCAAAGTAATGTCTGAGAAAACACCTCAAAGTTCTGCTGAGAGAGGAGAACCCCGACCAATAAACTGCTGAAAGCCCCCACACCAGGTTCCATGGCTATCCCTGATTAAGCCTCCAATGATGGCCTTAGCGGTCCCGCATTTAACAGCATCATCAACGTTGACTTTCACCCAACTCTCCAACGGTTTAGTCCAGCCCACTAAACTGCCGACGGGCATGCCTTGAGGCAGAAACACGCAACTCTCCATAGCTTGTTCTTGTGCTATCCAACCAATGTAATCCAGAATGAGTCTGTGACCCACGTCTGGCCATTCAAAAGTCGGTTCGATCACGCTCCCATTTCGCCATTTCCAAAGGAACCAACAGGTTACCCCAAAGATGATGGACCATGCTTCCTGCTAGACTTGGGAATGTCTCGTGAGGTTGGACACCAGCCACGTTTCCACGTCCTGTTGAAAAAATCCTGTAGCGACCTCTGCTGGATGGAAGTGTCTCCAGAGATGTTGCACTCGTGAGCAGTCTCTCATAACATGAAGAATGGATTCTTCGTGCCAGTAAAAATGGCAATGACTATCCATGACAATATGGCGAGCTACACGCTGTTGGTTGGTCAGGAGTTTGCGTTGAGCGACCAGCCATAGAAACGATCGGATCCATTGCGGCCCTGCCCACTTCTAGACAATCACCCAAATTTTGTGATGATTTTCCGTGGAGCGGCCATCAATAAGCTCATAAGCGGACGCCACTGTGAACTCCCCATGAGGTGTTGGGACCTAAATCACCCTGTCAAGCCCTTCATCCTCGACATGGTAGTAGTAGGTCGCCAGCTCCATACACACTGTGGACGGCAGGAACTGTTGAAATTCATTCCATTGCCAGCCGCCCCTTTCATGGGTGAGGTCCACTACTATTGCGGAAAGGAGGCTGTCCGGGACCAGAGATGTGGTGATGAGAATGAGAGGCCCTCGACCTGCCATCCAATTGTTCAGCCAAAATAATACACTCTTGCCGTTCCCTAGATTCTAGGTAAGGCCTTGACGGACAAAATGCCAGGAGGCTGATATCCCCTTCCAAGTGACCGAAGCCCCAAACCTAGCAATTGTATAGGGGATGGTACAATCATCAAATCGATATTTGGCCTGGGGTATCTAAACCCACAGAGCATTGGGCTTAGTAAGCAGTGCCCAACCCAATTTAACCAGGAACGCATCGTTAGTGCGCGCGAATACGTCGGAGGCCCAGTCCTCCCTCGACTTTAGGCTGGCACACTGAGTCCCAGTTAACCAGGTGCATTTTACGGTGGCCAGGTTGTGAACCCCATATAAACTCGCGCATAGTTTTTTTCCAGATCGTCACACAATAGGTGCGAGAGCCGCATCGTTTGCATTGTAAACATGGGCAGGGAGGAGAGTACCGACTAGGTGAGGGTAACCTTACCTGCGAGCGATAGACTCTGCGCGTGCCAGCCTGCAAGTTTCTTCTGAGCCGCATCGAGTATGTGTTGGTAGGTGTTACGGGTAGTTCGCTCATGGATTAGCGGTACCCCTAAATACCTCCCAAGATTAGTCGTGCTAGTAACCTGAAGTCCTTGGCTCAGGTGTCGCGCAGTATCTTAGGGAACATTCTTGGAAAAGAAGATCCGAGATTTTGCGATTCTAATAGTCTGGCCGGATGCACGACAGAAGGACTCCAAAGTTCAAGCTATCACTTGTGTCTGCGTATCCTCTGTTGTAGCAAAAAGAACGAGGTCATCGACAAAGAATAAGTAGGAGAGAGGAGGTCCCATATGAGTCAGCTTGATGGGTTTCCAGCTCCCGCAGTTTACCTCCTTCAAAATGAGCTGCCCTAAGCGCTCTAAACAAAGCACAAAAGGTAAGGTGAAAGTGGATCACCTTATCGAAAGCCTGCGAAGGCCTGAACGAATCGGAGACGGTGCCTTGCCAGGCAACTTGCATCGACACCATCGTGACGCACTTCATAATGACCCAGATTAAATTGTCTGCGATCCTAATATTGACCAAAGCGTCTTGAATAAACTCCCATCGCAGCCGGTCATAAGCTTTTTCCAAGTCCACTTTCAAGGCCAAAAACTCAGTCTTGCCCGTCTTTCTCTGCATTGTGTGGATAACCTCCTGGGTTATAATAATATTATCAGTGATATGCCTTCCAGAAATGAAGTTGCATTGGTTGTCCGCTACTAGGTGGTCCATGTGTACTTTCAATCTATGCACAATGACTTTAGAAATAGACTTATAAATGACGGCACACAGGCTAATCGGACGAAATTGAGACAGCAAACTCGGGGAAGAGATTTTGGGTATGAGGACTAGTAGGGTTAGATTCAGGTTAGGTTCCCATCTTTTCATCCTAAAAACGCCCTGAATAAACGCCACCACAGTCGGCCCGACTGTTGCCCATTGGTTTTTAAAGAAAAGCGCATTAAACCCATCGACTCCCAAGGCTTTGTTAGGATTTGTGGCAAAAATGGTGCAGCGGATTTCATTTTCCAGGACTGGAAGTGCGAGGTCCTGTACCGTCGCCTTCGATAGTCGTGGGAAGGCTCCTGTGAGGGGAAACGCTCGGTGCGACCCATCATCAAGGTGGTAGAGCGTGGCAAAATAGTTCTTAACAAGCAGACGTAATTGGTCGGGATCCGTAACAAGATTCCCAATCTCGTTATAGAGCCTATCAATCCGCAATTTCTTCCTCTTGGATAGGGTGTTTCAATCATATTAATATTAATATGAGGATGTTGTAAAGTTATTTTAACTTGAATATTTTCGTTACGGGACAAATTAGCAACATGGGGACGTAGAAAACAAGGTAAGAAATTTGAACCAAATTAAAATAAATTACTAATTGATCATAAAGTAGGAATTTTTATTTTGATAATAAATGCATTAAATAAGTATTTCACAAGTTTCAAAAACAATGTTATTCAGAGAAAGTGTAAGAAAAGATGCAGAGATTAACTCCTAAGCAGTTGACGTGGGTCACTGACATGAGAATCAGTGAACGGAGGGGTTTAGGGTGACGAGGACCTTTATTACTACCCGACTTTTTTAAATTCTTGTTCACAAACTTAGAAGTATTAACCGAAGAATGCAAAAAACTAGCTTTGTAGTTTTTTGTGAGCAATAATTTAATATCAATGCATTTTAAAGATACCCTTACTATTATTGCTTAATAACGTAGAATATGTGTAACTTAAAAAACAGATAAAATTAAACATACTGCATCTAAATATACCCTTAGTATCAGAGATGTAGTTGACTCATGACTTTCTTATATATTTGTCCTTGTGGTCATTCGCACGCAATATTTACCATTACTTTAGAGCAAATGCATAAACTCAGTCCAGTTCTCCCAAGTGATGCATGCCACTGTTAATGGAAGTATGAATGAAGAATATCTATTTGCAAAATTGCACTTGGTAGATCTCGGTGGACCAGAGCGGTATATTGCTGTTAATTTAAAGTTAAATTAAAACTACCCTTTTGCCTCAAGTCAAAAGGTGGTGGTAGTTTTGAATTCAGAGGTTTGTCTCATTTTATCCGCAGTACTAGTGCATGTCTAAAGTGCTCAATTGGCATTGTTCAGTAATTTTGTCTTCTGATTTCTGATACAATGAATTAAAAACATTTGGCAACTCTTTACATAAGACGACCCACCGAATTAAAATAAACAGAAAAGAGGTGAGGTGCTTTGGGAACAGATATGAAAGAATCGCCCCTAGGAAAACATTCGAATCTGGTGCTTTAGGATCGATCTAAAATGTCCAAAAAAATAAACTAACGCCAACTTCACAAACGAGAAGGTCATCTCGTGGAAAAAAAAAAGAAAAAGAAAAAGAGAAGGTTATTATTATTTTACATCACACGTTATAAATAGAACTGGTTTCTGTCATCTCGTACCAAACAAACTCGGGAAAGGAAACGACATACATAAATTGCAGCGTTTTGCTTAAGCAGATATGGGAGAAACTTCACTCATCACTCGCCACTGATTATCAATTTTTCTGCCACTATCCGGACCCCAGCACTCTCCATGTAGTCGTATGGATCCAGGGTAACGTATGCATCCACAAAGGAATCTGCTTTGAGCAAGTTAGTAAGCTCTGCGATGTCAGACTCAGAGTTAGTACTGAACACAGGCTCTTGTATGGTTCCACTAGGACCTATCTTTTGTATCTTTGTCACAACCATAAAGCCGCCCACACCATTTGCTCTTGCGCGCATGCTGTGAGAAGAAGGTAGCCAAAGATGAAGTGAATCTAGAGTACAAGAAAGCTGCACAGAGGACTTAAGTTTGCACTCGTCAAGCTTTGTATGCTAACATAGAAAGAAGATAAACTAACCGCAATTTCGCCATAGGAATAGGATTACTGTCGGAAGTAGTTACGATACACTTCCAGTCTGAGAAGCTACCTGATTTCTGAAAAACTTCATATGCAACACGATCACATTCATCAAGAACACTGCGTAAGACTGGGGATGCATCGATCACAAAAGGCAGCAATAGCCTCCCATCACCAGTTAGTGTTGGTTTTAGTCCATATCGGACCCTCAAACGAGGGCAAAAAAGCTTCAAAGCCATGTCTTTGTGCATCAATATCATTTTTTCCGGATAAGAAAATTGACTGCCAGATGCTCCAATAGAATTAATTAAGACTTCATCAGGGTCTAAAAATCTGTCTGAAAGGGTGCAATCTGGCAGCAGATTAGCTGGGGCATTCAATTCCTGCAGAAATCGCAAGCTAATGTAAGTGTGCTGTATAACCAACTCTTAACTGATGTATCATGCATCAGGAAAAAAATGATGACGGAACATTGGAAATTAGTCACAGCCTTCTTACCTCCGAGGAGTGCATCTAGTCCAGCATAATCGTATGTCAAAGACAAGGATTGAAAACTTACCAACCATAATAATGCAGCACAATGCTTGAACACTTCAAGGTTAGTAATAGCGTCCTCCAAACTCCTAATGAAGCAGAAGACACAGAATCATCATTACAACTCACCGGAGTTCTCATACAGAGGCCTTTGGAATTAATTATACCTATGTTTCGGCTTCCCCAGCCCAAAGTAGGCGGCAATAGTCCCCAGCTGCAAATACAAGAAAACAAAAACACAACAACATCCCTCAGAAGTTTCTCCATTCCCTACATGGAAATGTAATTATCAAATAATGTGGGTGGTAAAATCGTTGTAAGGTAGTCACAAACTCAAAATGCGAGTTCACTTCCAGTTTTCATAGTTTGTGGTCGCTAAAAGTTTTCTTTTTTTTATATATGAAGAAAGTATAAATATTAACAAACTCCCTCACCCCATATCAGTTACCATGGTTACAAACGGAGAAATACTACAATGTTTACGGCCACCAGGCTAAAGTGGTGGTGGTTAAAGTTGTTAATAATTTGCACAACCCGAATGTTTCTCTATGACCACGCTGGAGCGTAATTACCTTCATGTCACCAGCTCTGTTTCCAAACCTTTCTTTCCACAGCTGCAGTGTATCTATGTACCCCTTGGCCTCCGGTGGGGATTCCCCTATCTCCTCAAACGCCTTCTTTATGAGGCGGCAATCAAAATTCAGTATGTTGTGTCCGGCCCAGATCCTCTCTTGATGAAAAACAAAGATTTTAATTCAAAAAGTTCCGACACAGAATACCATAACAACCTTATAAAAACATAACAGTCTTTCCTAGACCAAAGTTTTGTACTGGGTGATTTGAAGTTGACGCTCACCGAATAAATCGTCATTGTGCATGGTATAACTTCTTTCCTATAATGTACAAACTAGGCTACTGATGCCAATTTTTTGTTGTATACATGAATTTTAAGTGAGAAAAGTTCAAACTTTCTATCCAGTGATGCTCGAGAATAAATCATTTGTTGATAGCAACTAACCGTGGAGAAGTCCGTGGACTTCGCGAGCAATTTTTGAGAAGGGAGGAGCGGATTCAACGGCCATCGGAGTGATGCCGTTGGAGCGTCCGGCCAAGCGTGAAATGAAGGTCGGGCAGGCAGGTCGTACCAGGGTAGAGTAAGCGGCTCGCAAGTTCAACGTCCTCCTGCAGACTACAACTGCTCCGAACTCAACAATGGCAGAGTTGGTGGTCTGGTCTCTAGCATGTGAATCTAGGAACGATGTTTCCAAGTCAAAGAACACGATATCCGGCCACTCCTCACTCGGATTATCCACCATCATCATGGTGGC
>JANITX010000007.1:58443772-58466337 GCA_027564395.1 Erythroxylum ulei
TGGTATCAGTGTAAACATGACGATTCAATGGTTTTTGAGATTACTGATTTTCGAGTATGCTAGTTGATGCCTTGTGTTAGTTAGAATGCCATGTGTATAATGGATTTGTTGCCCCAACATACCATCATCATAAGGTACGTACTTGAATGTCCTTTGGGTACTCGGGTATTTGCCTTATGGTAGTGGGATGTTGCATATGCATCCTATATAATTGGTTATTATATCCTCTATTGTATCCTACATAGTAGCTCCAAACGTCTATGAACCGAGTTGTTAATAATGCCAACAAGAAGGACAAATGATAGACTTTATAAAAACACACAATAGTCAACATTTTCAATTAGCAGACCTATCCTTTTTAGTTCATTTTCTTAGCAACAAAATGCTCAACCATAAGACAATCTTCAGTCGATTACAATCCAAAACCTTAACTTACCCAAATTTCCTTATAAAACAATCCTAAATAGACTAGAGGAAAACAAAATATTCTTCAACTACATCCAATTATTTCTACGAAACTCCCAACATAACTCGCCAAAAGGAAGATCAAGATGGTGAACACAACAAAATACACCCAACAGATAAAATATGTTATACTCATCTAATGCTAAACCAGATAACATAGACACTCACTTATGAACAACGATGCTTACGGTGGATTCTCAAACAGACAGTGACAGATTTCATACGGTGAACGATTTCAAACACTCAAATGCGTCTTATGGGGGAAAGGTATCCATACCTTTATAAGGAGTACTTTGTTCTCCTCTCCAACTGATGTGGGATCTCACACTCTCCACCCTCCTTAGGGCCCAGCCCTCTTTAGGGCCCAACCTAACTGGCACAACGATTTGAGTACTGGCTCTGATACCATTGTAGCAGCTCAAATCACCCACCTACAGATATTGTTCACTTTGGGTTGCCCCTCGAGCCAAACCTCTCATGGTTTTGCTCTTCCCACCCTTGGAAAAATGCGTATTGTAAAGGAAAGGTATTCATGCCCTTATAAGGCGTACTCCGTTCTCCTCTGCAACCGATGTGGGATCTCACATTCTCCATCCCTTTTAGGGCTCAACCCTTTTTAGGGGCCTAGCTGGCACAATGGTTCGGGTATCGGCTCTGATACCATTTGTAATAGCCCAAACCACCCGCTCATAGATATTGTTCGCTTTGGGTTGTCCCTCAGGTCAAACCCCTCACGATTTTACACTTCCCACCCTTGAAAAAACGCGTCTATAGGGAAGAGGTATCCATACCCTTATAAGGCATATTTTGTTCTCCTTTCCAACCGATGTGGGATCTCATACTCTCTACCCCCTTAGGGCCCAGTCCTCTTTAAGGCCCAGCCTAATTGGCACAACAGTTCAGGTATCGGCTCTGAAATCATTTGTAATAGTTCAGACCACCCGCCCATAGATATTTTCTGCTTTAAGTTGCCCCTCTAGCCAAACCCCTCAAGTGTGAGATCCCACATTGGTTGGAGAGGAGAACAAAGCACGTCTTATAAAGGTATAGATACCTCTCCCCCACAAACGTGTTTTTCCAAGGGTGGTAAGAGCAAAACCGTGAGAGGTTTGGCCCGAGGGGCAACCCAAAGCAGACAATATCTGTGGGCAGGTGATCTGCGCTGTTACAATGGTATCAAAGTTAGGTTACTTGAACCGTTGTGCCAGCTAGGCTGGGCCCTAAGGGGGGTGGAGAGTGTGAGATCCCACATCGGTTGGAGAGGAGAATGAAGTACGCTTTATAAGGGTATGGATACCTCTCCTCCTAATATGCGTTTTCCAAAGATGGGAAGAGCAAAACCATGAGGGTTTGGCCTGAGGGGCATCCCAAAGCGGACAATATCTATAGGCAGGTGGTCTGGGCTGGTACAAATGGTATCAGAGCCGCTACCTGAACCGTTGTGCCAGCTAGGCTGGGCCCTAAAGAGGGTAGAGAATGCGAGATCCCACATCGGTTGTAGAGGAGAACGAAATACGTCTTATAAGGGTATGGATACCTCTCCCCCACAAACGCGTTTTTTCAAGGGTGAGAAGAGCAAAACTGTGAGAGGTTTGACCTGAGGGACAACCCAAAGTGGACAATATCTGTGGGCAGGTGATTTAGGCTGTTACAATGGTATCAAAGCTAGGTTACTCGAACCGTTATGCCAGCTAGGTTGGGCCCTAAGGGGGTGGAGAGTGTGAGATCCCACATAGGTTGGAGAGGAGAACGAAGTACGCCTTATAAGGGTATGGATACCTCTCCTCCTAAGATGCGTTTTCCCAAAGGTAGGAAGAGCAAAACCGTGAGGGGTTTGGCTCGAAAGGCAATCCAAAGCGGACAATATCTGTGGACAAGTGATTTGGGCTGTTACAATGGTATCAAAGCCAGGTTACTCGAACTGTTGTGCCAATTAGGCTGGGTCCTAATGGGGTGGAGAGTATGAGATCCCACATCGGTTGGAAAGGAGAACAAAGTACGCCTTATAAGGGTATGGATACCTCTCCTCCTAAGATGCGCTTTTCCAAGGGTGGGAAGAGCAAAACCATGAGAGGTTTGGCTTGAGGGGCAACCCAAAGTGGACAATAGTTGTGGACGGGTGGTCTGGGCTGTTACAAATGATATCAGAGCCGGTACCTGAACCGTTGTATCAGTAAGGCTGGGCCCTAAGGGGTTGGAGAGTGTAAGATTACACATCAGTTGGAGAGGAGAACAAAGTACGCCTTATAAGCATATGGATACCTATCCCCCTAAAATGCATTTTTCCAAGAGTAGAAAGAGCAATACCGTGAAGGGTTTGGTCTAAGGGATAACCCAAAGCGAACAATATCTGTGGGCCGGTGGTCTGGGCTGTTACAAATGGTATCAGAGCTGGTACCTGAATCGTTGTACCAGTTAAACTGGGCCCTAAAGAGGGTTGGGCCCTAAGGGGGGTGGAGAGTGTGAGATCTCACATCGGTTGGAGAGGAGAACGAAGTACGCCTTGTAAGGGTATGGATACCTCTCCTCCTAAGATGCGTTTTTCCAAGGGTGAAAAGAGCAAAACCGTGAGAGGTTTGGCCCGAGGGGCAACCCAAAGCTGAAAATATTTGTGGACAAATGATCTGGGCTATTACAAATGATATCAAAGCTGATACCCGAACTGTTGTGCTAGCTAGGCTGGGCCTTCAAGAGGGTTGGCCCTAAGGGGAGTGGAGAGTGTGAGATCCGACATTGATTGGAGAGGAGAAGGAAGTACGCTTTATAAGGGTATAGATACCTCTCCCCTACAGACACGTTTTCTCAAGGGTAAGAAGAGCAAAACTATGAGGGGTTTAGCCCAAGGGACAATCCAAAGAGGACAATATCTGTGGACGAGTAATCTAAGCTGTTACAATGGTATCAAAGCCAGGTTACTCGAACCATTGTGCCAGCTAGGCTGGGCCCTAAGGGGGTAGAGAGTGTGAGATCCCACATCGGTTGAAGAGGAGAACGAAGTACGTCTTATAAGGGTATGGATACCTCTTCTCCTAAGATGCATTTTCTCAAGGGTGGGAAGAGCAAAACTGTAAGGGGTTTGGCTCGAGGGTCAATTCAAAGCAGACAATATCTGTAGGCGGGTGGTGTGGGCTGTTACACCAATTTTCTTCCTATGCTCCCTTAAAATCTATTATTGGTATGAATGTTTGGTTATAGAAGTTCAATTAATAGAAATTCATAGATTTAGGTCAAATAAATGATAATTTATATAGTGACTCAATTGACTTTATATTAGTTATAGATTGAGAGGGAGTTAACCCAATGTTAATGGATTCCCTTGTTAAGGAGAGATGTTGAAAAATCACAACTATAATTGTCTCACATTAGAAAGGAACATAAGGAAGAAATGATTTATATAGAAAGATATGACTCATAATTGATTGTCTTAAGATTTGGAACTAAGGTATGATGTCCCTACTTATATATGGATTCAAACGAACCTAATTCAATTTCTAACTCCACTTAAAAGTCTTTACTATACTAAGAATAAACTTGTGTAACATTTTTTTGAAACAATTAATGAATCATTGGGCCAAAGCAACAAAAGATACCATGACTTGTTTTCGAAAGTGACATAAGCATAAGTTATATACAAAAATGTGACATAATACATCAGCTTAAGATTTTAAATTGAGACGTTGTGTTCTTACATGTGTATAAACTTAATTGAACCTAACTCAATTTCTTCCTAAATTCAATTAAAACCTTTCAGTAAACAAAGAATAAACTTGTACAAAAAATTTTTAAACAACTAATGAATTGTTGGGCTAAAGAAATAAAAAATGCAAATGAATTGTTTTTAAAAGTAACATAAAGATAAAGTGAGTTATAAACAAAAATATGACTCATAATTTATTGAATTAACAATTTGACTTGATATATGATATTCATGTTTATATATAGATTCAATTGAACTTAATCCTAATTTTATGTAAATCTACTCAAAACTCTTTAATATAAAAAAAATAAATTAACATAATTTTTTTAAACAATTAGCTAATTGTTGACCAAAGCAACAGAAAATACAACTTAATTTTTGGAAGTTGAAAATAACGTAGGAAATAGTCAAATTCATGAGATTGATAAATATTGACTCCAAATTTAATGAAGCTTTGTAAGAAACGATTTACACATTTATCATATAGCAAGAAAAGACAATTTAATTGTGTGAATAAATTAATAGTAGAAATGGATTTTTAAATAATTTACCCTGTTTTCCTACAACAGAAGTCTTTCTGTGGTAGAATTAAAGTTTAACGGGATATAAACTACTAATTCCATTATTTAATAAACTCAAAACTTTCCATGACTTAGTAACCTTTCATATTCATATCACGTATGTAAATCATTTGGGAGATGCTAACAATAGTTGGAGACTAACTAAAATTAACAATAATTCAGCAAGCACGTGAATTTAGGCAAGTCTAGTAATACGCAATCTTACTCGTAATTAATAGAAAGACTGTTTCTAAAATCAAAAGTAACTAAATTTTTTTTAGGAGACTAAATCCTAGAAAATTTAAATACCTAAGTTAGGGAATAGACTCTCAAGGAACAGGCTAGTATTCAATTTTGTTATAGAAATAGAACCAAGTTGCCACCATTTAAAAATTGTCTGTCTATTGCATTGTTAAAATTTGTACTCCTAATGTTTTTTGTCAGTTATTTTAAAAGTTTTTTAATTTTTTAAAAAATAATCAGACAATACTCAGGCTCTAGTTGGAGTTAGAGCTAGGGGTAAACATTCGGGCTAATCAGACCAAAATTTCACTATTCAGGTAAAGTCCGAATTACTCAAAAAAATTTCCATCTTACCCAGCCCGAACCCAAAATTTCATTACCCGAATTTAACCGGTCCGATCGGGTAATTCGGGTAAATCAGGTAATTTTGGGTTACCCGAAATTTTGTTTGGTTCTTTTTCAAAAATTACACAAAATAACTAAATACTTAAATTACATTATCATATTTCATTTGAGAGACATAAAACAAAACAAATAGTTGAATTCACTAATAATATAATCAAATATTTCAATTAACTAGCATAATTAATCTGTTAATTCTACAAGAAAAATAACAAAATGTATTTTCATAATTCTTTTAAACCTAATTTGAGTAATCGAGTAACCTAAACTTTTTTCGGAGTTACCCGTCCTAAACCGAAAACAATTCGAATAATACTCGACCTGATCCGATTTACCCATATTTTTACATTTTATTACCCAAATTAATTTGAGTCGACCTAAATAATGCCGACCCATAATTAGAGCCCGCTACTCTAGGCTCTATCGAGTCTCGACCCACTTACCAACAATCTGAATATCCTTTTTTAGATATTATATGACAAAAAAATAAATAAATGTTTGATCTCTCTATTCCAAGATAGAAAAGGATCAGACTCGGCGATTAATTGCATCTTTATTCAAAGTATCCAACTGTTGATTTGACAGGTGATTTAAAATCTTTTTAATGCACCCAATTATTCTTATAGATTAATTAATTTCACGTCACGTGAGTATTTAATAATTTATAATAGTATGTATTTTTTTTTCTTAAACTAATTATTAGAGATGAGTTAGGTACTTTTAATATGGTATTAGAACTTACTTGTTTCGATGATTTGAGACAGTGTCTAATTCTGTTTCTTTGCCCAATAGATCTATCAGATGTCTAATCTTACTTTAAGTTTAAAGAAGTGTATCAGAAATCTTACATCAAACAAGTATAAGAACATTTAACAATTTATAATAGTTGCAAATCTCTTCCTTTTAAACTAACTTTTAGAGGTGAGTTAGTCACTTCTAACTTCAAAATTAAGTAATCCTAGCGTTATAAAGTATAAAAAGCATACAGAAAGGGTGACAATCTCATTTCCTATGGCTGACCAACCATATTGACGAAAGCTGATCTCACAATCTCAGCTGAAAGCTAAAAAGTGTTTACGATTCTGTAAGGGAATGTAACTGTCAATACAACTTACTCTTCGCTTAATGTTGAAACTCTTCTCTGCGAAACAAGTTCTTGTTAATCCCAGCATCGTTAGCTCACTTTTATTTCCTGCACATTTTGCATCTTTGACTACAATCTCTTCTGATCTCACTACCGCCATTCTCCGCTCCAAAACGCCGAACCAAGCTCTCCAACTCTTGGATACAGCTCTAAGAGACAACCCCAGTAACCCCACTAGATATCTTGACCCCTATTCAGCTGTAATTCGTTTGTTAGCTAGTGCTGGAATGTACTCGACTGCCAAATGCTTGACAAAAAGTCTAGTAGAGAAACTCCTTTGCTCCTCCAATTCTCGCAGCATTTGTTCCTTGGTTTTTGGTGCCCTTAATCAGATGCAAAGTACAAAGTTTAACCCCAATGTATTTGAATTGCTGATTATTGTGTTATGTGAGATGGGTCATGTTGATGAGGCCTTGTGGGTGTACCATAAGATTGAGGTTGGCGTTGCTGTGCGGGTTTACAATGCGCTCTTGAATGGATTGGTTAAAATGGGTAGGTTTAGTTCCATGTGGGAATTGCATAGAGACATGATTGTTCGTGGTTTGGTGCCTGATGTGGTCACTTATGGTGTGTTAATTGATGCTTGCTGTAGCCAACGTGATGTTCTGAAAGCAGGGAGTTTGTTTGGTGAAATGAAGAAGAAGGGTATACAACCAAATGTTGTGATTTACACCTCTCTCATTCATGGTCTTTGCAATGATAATAAATTGATAGAAGCTGAATATGTGCTCAGGGTGATGAGGGAGACTGGGGTTGTACCAAATTTGTATACTTGTAACATTTTAATGGACGGGTATTGCAAAATGAAAAATGTGAAACAAGCCCTTGATTTCTATCAGGACATGCTTGATGGTGGCTTACTACCAAATGTTGTTACCTTTGGCATCCTAATAGACGCTTTCTGCAAATTAGGTGAACTTTTGGCAGCAAAGAGTCTCTTGGTTCATATGGAAAAGTTTGGTGTTTTCCCGAATGTGATTCTGTATAATTCTCTAATTGATGGGCAATTGAAGGCTAGGAAGCCCTCTGAAGCAATGGATTTGTTTAATGAAATGCTTAAGTTTGGTATTTTGCCTGATGTTTACACTTACAGTATACTTATTAAAGGTGCTTGTGATATGGAAAGGCTGGAAGAAGCCAATGCTTTACTGGAAAAAATGGCGAAAGAGGGAATTCCTGCAAACTCCGTAACTTACAATGCACTAATTGATGGATACTGTAAGGAATGCAACACGGAGAAGGCTTTGGAACTTTGTTCTCAAATGGTAGAAAATGGTCTAGAACCAAATGTTATCACCTTTTCGTCGTTGTGTTATGGATACTACAAGGTGGGAGATATGCAATCTGCCATGTCTTTATACTCAGAAATGGTAGTCAAAGGAATGGAACCAGATGTTGTGTCTTTTACGATTTTGATTTGTGGACATTGCAAGGATGGTAATATGAAAGAGGCCCTCTCACTGCACAAGCAGATGCTGGCAGCTGGGCGCATCCCTAATGTTTTCACAATCAGTTGCTTAATTGATGGCCTCTGCAAAGCTGGAAGGACAAATGATGCAATTGAACTTTTCTTGGAGAGAACTACTAGTGAGCTCTCTGGAAATCAGAATGATGTAATTGATGATAACCTGTGTTCCCCAAATTGTGTGATGTATACATCTTTGGTTCAGGCTTTGTGTAGCGATGGTCAGATCTTTAAAGCTGTTCGCTTTTTCACAGACATGAGACAAAGAGGTGTACCACCAGATGCATTGATTTACAGCATCATTTTACGGGGGCATATTAATGCCAAGAATATGATTGATGTCATGATGTTGCATGCTGATATGATCAAGGCGGGTGTTATGCCAAATGAAGTCATCAAGCGAATGCTGATAGCTGGTTATCAAGAGAGTGGATACATGAGGTCTGCTCTGATGTGTTCAGAGGATTTGGTGGAGACAGGAAGGTCATATTTTCTTATGGAAGCTATGTAAGTAGAAGGATGTTTTCGTTTTGAAGCCATAAGTGATGTGGACAAGGCTCTGAGATTACTTCATGTCCAATTATTTTTGTTAAGACAAGCTTGGATCGTCGAAAATTTTGGAGTGAGACCCTTCCAGCACTAATGAAATTGTAGAAATGGAGCAGGTGTATTGAAGGCATCAGACGTATGGAATAAGTCATCGGCATGCACATGCGATGATTACATTTTGAGCAGTTTAGGAGCCTAAGGGATAGGTCTGTTTCTGATGATTCATTCCAGTAAAGGATTGATTCCTCAAATTAGTCAGATAGCTTCTCATATTCAGGAAGCCACTAACAAAGTGCTGGAAGTAAACTAACAAGATTTGACATAGCGGAAGGATTTGTGATGCCGTCAGCATGGTGGAAGGATTTGTGATGTCCTTGGTCAGAATTTATTTCGAATCAAAGCAAGATGGTCATCGTTTTTAGGCTTTTGATAGAATCTTTTCTTTCAGATAGCGGAGGTTTTGTAGAGCTGAAGCTGCCTAGCATTTTGAAGGATTGATGACAATATTGGAGGATCAAAAGATGTCCTAATCTTTTCAAGATATCCTGGCCCCTCAGTTTTGTCTAACTTCTACTTGCTTTGTTTAATCTAAAGTTGAAAGTTGTGATTAGTTTAGCTTGCTAATATATTGACTTATCAGAGGGAGATAATTTACTTTGGATTTAAAGAATCTTGAAAAAATGACATACCTCTGTGATGTAAGACAAATAGAAGAAATATTAACTAGTAGTTAGAAGTCACAAAATAAGAAATTATGATTGATATTAAACTACTGAAATATCAAAATTTAAGGTTAGACTTCGGTTAAGAATGCTGAAATTTTGGTTAATAGGTTCTTATAAACCTTTCTCTTTTGTGATTAGCTAAGGGCATTATCCTTTGGTTGTTTCTTGACATTGAAAATGATATTAATGGCATAGGTGTATGGGTACCCATGCAACTTTCATACCCTATAATTGTATGTGATCTCCCTCCCTAAATGTACTATATGTGTATCATCTCCATCTACTATTTTATATGCCCTATCTCTATTCGTAATTATTCTCCATTTCATTGGATATAGTTTGTTCTTGTTCTAACTTCACTGTTGTTTGAGTGCAATGTCATCTTTTCACCTTATTGCTTACTCCTTTATACTACAGTTACCAACTAGGTATGTAAGAGACTCTAAAAGGTTCTATAAAGGTCAAGAGAGGTATGAAAGAGATTAAAATATATTTAACACAATATAAAGAAATTTAGGAATCATTAAGATGAAGGTTTATTTTTTCAACGTAGGAATGATTCATTTTTTCATTATAGAGACTTGTATTAAAGTTATAACACTCCCGTCATTAAAAGAAATAGATTTCTAAATTTTATCTTCTTGCTAAATGATATGTCATAATTAATTGAACGTATATTCTAACCCCGTATAATAGGTTTTAGTCAATTAAACATTATTTACTTATTCTTGATAGAAGTCAAGAAAAAATGAATATTGTTTTTATGTGTTTATGAAAATGGCCCCTAAACCTTAATATACAAATGAAAATACAATCAGAAGAAGATTTACAGGGACTGATGTTTATAATAGAGCTAATAATCTTATTGCAAAAATTTTGTTTTTTTTTTGGGTTAAATTCTTATTGCAAAAATTGAGTAGTTGAGATACATATATTAAATGTTATCGGTCTCTTTCAAGCTGATGATAGTTTCTATTTCAAAAGAATAAAATGCATTTAAAACTTATTTGTTTATTTACCACATCTACATAGTACATATATAAAAATATTAAACATACATATGCTATTTAAAAAATTCTTTATAAAGATGCCATTATTTAAAATAATATAAAGGTCATTCTTATCAGGAAAACAAACATGCATATATAGCTATTACTTTTATTAACATACGTTATAAAAACTTAAAGTACTATATTCAAATATTTTTATACGTATTCATAAAAATTATTATATTTATTGAAAACATACTATTATAAATATTCTCCCATGCGTATATTGTAAATAAGTGAATTTAATTTAAAATTACAAGAAACTAAACTTATATTATAATACCTAACATTCAACATAATTTTAAAATAAAATTAATGTCCATTTATAAGAAGTTACTATTTTATATATTATGAAAAACACATTAAAATTCTTAAAGTATGGCTTTTATATTTAAAATAAAATAATTTTAAACTTTTAACTTGTGCAATTAATTATATCACTTTTTTTATCTTTATATATAAATATCATCTACATTTTTATAACTAAAGAAAGTATAAATTCTTTTATGTTTCCATATAAATGAGTTTATGTTATCTTCGTAATATCAATTTTTCATAATCATATTTATTATGAAATGATTATTGGAATTTCTATTTACTTATTAATAAAATGTTATTGATGTTGATTTAATTTCTTTTTTTAAAAAATGTGCTAAGAAATTAATAAGAAATTTAAACTAAAATAATTATATTTGGCACTTTGCATACATGTTAAATGAGGTAAAAATTTGTTAGTTTAAATTAATTTTATTTTTATTTTAATACTAAACTTTTATAATAAATAAATATTTATTATAATAGTGATTTATATTCACAATAATAGATTTACTCTAACCTTCACTATGTTCAATTATTTTTCAACTTTTTTTAGAAATGTAATTATTTATCATATAATTAATCACTTTTAATACTTATCATAAAATTTTAAAAATTATTAAATTTTTTTTACTTACTAATTTGATACAAATTACTTATAATAATTATTCAGGGAATAGAAAAAAATTACACATTTTATAATTACTTGTATTAGTTTAAATGAAACTATATGTAAGAGTTTCAAATATTTATTTAAATATGAATAGTCAATTATAAATTGAAACATTAAGAACTTATTTGATATCTATCCAGAATAATAGTAAATATATATACACATATACATTTATTATTTTGATAGGATCATCTATTGCACATTGTGTGGTACCTCAGCATAGCAAAGAGCTAGGACTTCGAGAATTGAGCCTGTATCTGTCGCACATTATGTGGTACCTTAGCGTAGCAATGAGCTGGGGCTTCGAGAATTGACACTGTAGCAATCGCGTCAAGGGCTGCGTTCAAGATTCAGGGAAATTAACCATTAGACTTTCGTACAGAAATAAAATCAATAGCCGAGCCTTGACTAGCTTCAGTGTTCGAATTGGAGTACTAGGCGCACTTGCTTTGACGCCTGAAAATTAAATTACTTTTACGTCGTAAAATGAAAAGTAACCACTAAGGAGCGGAATTCGATATTCGTTTTCTGTATACAAATAAGAACATGCCTGTAACTAGTTAAGAGGAAAAGCGAGAGCCTTCTTTTGATTTCTCTGTTCCCTAGCAATAACTCATCTAAATTCGCTGGGCTATATCCTGTATAATTGAATTAACTAGCAGATTTTGAAATCTAGCTGCCAGTCAACCATCTTGTTATGGAAAATCAAAGAACCTACTTGCATTACTCAGAATCAGAATCCAACAGTGGCATCTGGTAAGCATCTTTTGGTTCAAAGTCCGTGATAGAGGGAGGTACGTCTTCTTTTGACGCTTTTCGGGCTCTGTCTCTCTGCCTTTGTGTTGCTTCATCCTGACACAGTTTGCAGCAGTGTTAGCAAAACAATTTACATGAGAACACAAAAAATCAGTATGAAAATCTGAAACTTGACATAAAAGAGGGGGATAATGATTGTACAATAAACTAGAAGCATCTTTAGTATACAGCTTTTAATAATAACAGAGAAATGCATGACAAAGTGAAAGTCCAAACAGGAGTTGAATAGACAAAAAGATCAGGAATATGAGCACAATTACGTGTTTTGCAACTCTAAAGATGGTTTAAGGTTGAGATCCGAATAATGTGCAAAACTATGTCATTTTATTCTCAACACTCCATAGGGATGTTTTCAAATGAACGTGTAATTCTAGCTTAATACATGGATATGGTACAATAATATAGCCGTTAAAAAAGTACACATAAGCATATGCCTCACCTTGTCAGTAGTTGATTGATTTGGCTGACTTGGTGGACTAGGACGACTTGGTTGATTTCTTTTTAGCCATATAGTAGCAGAAGACACTAAAACTCCCACAAGTAATAATGCGCCAACCCTTGGATCTCCAACACAATCAAGAATTCCATTCGACAAGTTGTGGATCTTGTGCTTTATTCCATTGCTCTTAGAAAAAATGCCTTGAGAACCTTTTGACCAAATAGGATCCGAATCCTCTGGAACAAGATCAGGAGTTCTTGTTGTCTGCACCAAAACTCGATTACAATTTAAAGAAAACACTATGAAAATTGTGTAACAACAAAGCTCCAGGGATTTCTTTGCACTCAATATTAAAACCAATATGAAACCTACATGGTCTGACGTCTATTTATCACAGACTTAGAATACAAAAGATTTGGAAAATGCGAATAATGGTCTTAGATACATTTCCTTTTTTTGTTTTCATTACATAACTAGCAGTATAAACAGGGACGGATGTACATTGGCGGCTAATGGGGATAAAATATTATTATTTTAAGTTTTGATTCCATAAAAAAAATAAAATTTTGCTCCCATTAATTTAATTCAATAATATAAGAGTATTTTACATATTTTGCCCCCACTCAAAAAAAGTCAATAATATAAGAGTAATTTAAATATTTTGCCCCTACTTAAAAAAATTTCTGGATCCGTCCCTAAGATAAGCCTGGCTTGAGGTTAAGTCTGCTTTCCATAAAACTTCCTTTTGAAAGTTCCCAAGCATTCTTCTTACGGCTAAAAATTTTACCCATTAAGCTGTTTGACCTCTAAATGTCATGTCAGTCTATACGTTTTGAGGAATAAAGAGCAGAACTCCACATCAGACTAGAGATAGTAACCTTGAAGCAGCCATCCAAAATCAGGCTGCTTGTAGATTAGATCATAGGAAAAAGAAAAACTTACAAAGAAAGGGAGGTCCCTGGTATCACCATCCCGAACTGTCATTGATATCCACTGAATGATCTGTGCCAATAGATAACAGAAACAAGGCATCAAATGTACTACCAGGTATTGTATATGCTCAGATACTTGAAACAAGTCGCAACAGAAATGATCAGAAACAACAAAAGGGATAACCATACAGGAATTCATAAACCTTTTGTCTTAATTGAAATCCTAAAGATTCAAATCTTTTGATCAACTCCCAAACCTTACCAGAATGTAAAAGATGATTATGTTACGATAGAAATGATCTGATCAATAACAATTACACAACCTAGACTCCAAAGCAGCTCCAAGTGACTAAAATTGCCACATCAGACCACACCAAAACTCCTAGTATCTTCACCATGGTTAGAAAAACGAATATGAAACGAAGTAAAGAGGATAGGTCTGAAAAATCGACAGAGGGAGATGTACAAGGGAAGTCCCAGAAAAATGCTGAATGAAATTAAAAAAAAGGTCATAGAACACAATGGCTGCAAGGATGAGGAAAGGAAGAAAAAGCAATGAGCACAGTAGCTGGGTTAGGGACATGTTACATAATTCCATGGATGTACTGTACTTCAAAATCAGGAAAACGACCTTCTGCGAGTGAATTCATGTTTCAAAGTTTTGTGATTTAGGCTTTTTGGACAAGGGATACATGAAATAGAGGTGGGAGGTCAAGATGTAAAACAATTTTGCAGTGCGAAGACAGTGGACTACGTTATGGTAGCTATTTTGGGCACGTAACAGTTTTACTCATTTGGAACTGATGTAAAAGTCCAGATTCTGTAACTGTATAATCCCGTTAGCCAGCTTAGTTGTGTCCCAACTGTATCAGTTTTCTTTCTTCATTTGATACAATTCAGGAAGTTATAAATCTTTCTTCATTTGATAAAAAAGGCAGAAGGAACACCTTGTGACATTCTCTCTCCAAAGGAAATGGTGCCAAAATCCTACTGATTCTCAGTTTTGAAAGCTTGGTTGACACTCTCTCTCCAAAAGGAGAGTGCCATCGTAGCGATTCTCAGATTTAGATTCAAATTGATGAAGTGTGAGAAAGGGAAGGAATAACCCTTAATGTGTAATCCATGAGAATTATTCTAGTATGCAGCCCAATTTACGTTGCAACCAATAAAGGAAAAGGACATTTCCTGACAAGTATAATGAGCCAAAGAACAGTACCCAGCAATCTTATATAGTGGTCCTACCTCTGAAATTTCCTCTGAGCCATTATACCTTGCTACAAGCTGCGATGCAGGATCCACATCCTCATCTTCAAATACACTAAATATATTCTTTGGCTTGTGCTGAATCTTAACCTCCTCTTGAGTGGCATTCCTCTTGTAGCGAACAATAAACAACCTAGGTATATCAACCACATCCCTCCTTGGTCCACAAGTGTCATATATGGTTTCTGAGTGTAGATAGAAAAAACAATATTTCTGGATAAAAATCCCTTATTGTTAGTTGCTTAAGGTCCAAGAATGTTTTGAATGTTAATAGTGAAAAGAGCATGCTTAAAAAAGAAATCATACGTTTCAATCAATTTCAAACAGCAATATCAAGATGATGCAGGTGGAGTGAAAGGTTATCACCACAAGGAATTAATTTTGCCATACTGATACAGTATCCTATCTTTTCTTCTATTCTATATGAACAAATGAGTGTTGCAACATCCCACTCCTATAGTTACAGACATTTATTGATCGCTATCTTCACAGATTAAATCAAATAGCAACTGGTGGTTCTGTACTCAAGAAGATATATCTGGTCAAGCCCACAAATGTGGGAAAATAATAAATCCCATAAACTGAAACATGGATGCACTGTATTTGAGGACAAGAATAGTAGTAGAACTCACATGTTGGGCTTCCCCATCGAGCCAAGCAAATGTCAGTCGCTTACTCTTCCGCACAAATGCCAACAATTTGGATTCATCATCATCATCAGCACTTGAATTTTCATTTGTTAATAGTTCTTGGACTCTGCGCATTGTCTATGATTTATGTAATTCACCGTATTCGTAGAAAAAGAAATATACATCAGCATCAGATCTGAATATTCAAAATAATATGTAGTAGAGAAATGAGATGATAAATTTTCATTATATTAAGTATATATTTTGTTACTCTACCTTCTCCGTTGAAACTTGAAGAAAAAGATAAAAAGAAAGATGGATGGTAAATTTTGCACCCAACGAGTCACCTTTGACATGGTTGTAATTTGGTTATGAAATTCAAAGAAGAAATAGTACATTAAATAAAGTAGTTTTAGTTACTTTGATATGCTGCAAATGCTTACTGTTTGAAACTAGTAAATAACCCATAAAAGGTAGATGGATGAAATTTTGAATTATGCAATGAAAGCTCACTTGTCAGTCCACTACTAAACTTGTTTCTGTTGCTTTCATCTTATCCAATCCATAAGCTTGATAACAATCAACCAAACAACCAAAATGTAAACTATGATTAAAAAAAGAGGTGCTTACTGCACGCATTTTGTCAAGTTCAGGGCTCAGTCTCCCTGCTAGGATGACACAATACCATGATACCACATCATTTCCAGCATGTGAATGACCTCGGGGATCACAGCCAAGCTCCTTTGATGATACACTTCTTAATTGAGGAAGTTCTGAGAACATAAACACTTATGACCAGAAGGATTGCTTCTTTGCAGAAAATTGCAGTAGAACATGAAAGTTGCACAGGTAGCATGAACAGTCAATATTTTACATATATAATCAATAAGGCCACATCATTTAGAAAGAAAAACTTACACCCAAAACCACTATTTTAACTGAAAAAGAAAGTATTATAGAAAGGATAAATTGATTAAAACTTCAACACACTTCCTTTCTTTTTCTATTGGTTGGTCATATATGGTGACGTAAAAATGAAGGCAATATACCAAATAAATTATGGGCCAAAAATATATGCCAAACAGATTTATTTGCTGTGACTAACTGGCTTTTATACAAGTGCTGTTAATACCAAAACTGAGAGAGATAATGCTGTGGTAAACTCTTTCTCTATGATGCAAATGAATTTAGAGCTCACAATAAGTCCCTAAAAACTTTTCAAATTAGTTGAAACAAAACAAATGAGGTTAGAAGATTATCGACAATCAAAGAAATATAAAACAGGGTACATCAAAGTACAAGTTACATGAAACCTGTCAGTCAGAAGTATAAGAAAAAAACAATAATCAAGAGAATGAAGCGGGAAATTAAATACAGAACAATCATTGACAAGAAACATAGGTTGTTAAGAAGCAATCATGACAAATGCAACGGAACATTAGAAACATAATTTTATGCAGTAGAAAACACACAAGACGCCAACTAATTATCCTTTAGAAAGTCAAAAAATTTAGTATGATTAGTACAGCCACAAAAGTGAAAAAGAAACTAGTAACTCCTACACAAAAACTAACAATACCATGAAGCTTATTCTTTTCCATGATATCCAGAAACTCCGTATTGTCAATCAATCCTGCAATATGAACATAAGCTTGCAGCTTGAGCCTCAGGATACATTCACAAAACTGTACAACAAAATGAAATGGAAAAACACATGCATTGGCATACCATGAAAAACAATTGGTTTCACACCCGGGTCTTTCAAGACTACAATAGCAGGGGCAGATTCTACCTCAAACCTGCTCATCCATAAGCTAAAATCTGTCAAGCGAATGCCTAACTAGATATTCACTTTTTCCAACAATAAAAAATGCATTGGAAGTAATTGTTAACAAAGTAAACCACGTGCAATTTGACAAGAGAAATAATAAGCATAACCACGTACACATTCCACCAAAAAGAGAAATCCTCTTCTCTCCATAACACAAATGCGAAAGAAGCATAACTCGAATAATTTTTAGTAATTTGACGAACAAATGGAGTAGCGCGTTTCCCAGTTTTTGAGAAGAATATGATCTTCACCTGAAGTCAGAATAATAAAGCCATTGTGTGTTATTGAAAGATCAAGAAACTAATTGAAATACCTAAGATGTATGCAAAGTTATAAAAGCTCTCTCCCTCTCCATTTTCCAGTCAAAGCTATTGATTCAGAGGAAGCTATTGATTCAGAGGGCTAGCTGCGTCCTCAAGCCTCAATTAAGGGGCTCGGTGTTAGTTCACCACAAAACAGAGGCAGTTTCCATGCCTCGAACAACTCAAAACCAAGCAATATTATCACAGAAAAATTAGTATACATAGCATTGGTGAAAATATAAAAATTGAAATAAGTTGTCTCCCTATACAAGATATCTATAAATAAATATGGTAGTGTCAGGAAAGAATCAAAAAGAAACAACAAGAGTGAGTTTAAGTGAAGCGGGCATCAGAACTGCCGTGTAGTGCTTAGCTGAATAGGAAATATAAGTATTTTTCCACAAATTATATTCACAATGAGTTACAGGTTTCCTTACTGGAAATACAAACAGAAATATACTTGTTGGTCAATGCAAAATAAAAGGGAAGGGGGAGTAATCATAAAAACTATGATAGCAACATATCTGAATGGTTGCAGAAGTGTTGGAGATAAGGAAGAATGGGAAGTGAGGACTTTACTTTATGATGACCACCTTTCCGCAGAAAATTATTTGCCTGGTACCAAGAAACAGTTTCATGTTATTACTAGCAGTAGGCAGATAAAAGACGCAAGAAAAAGATACTAGACGTAGATAAAGTCAAGATGTAGTTACTACAAATATGAACAAAGAATCACTAGTTCAGTCATTAGTGATGTTGACATGATGGATAACCAACATGCACACACCAGCTTCCTAAGCTGACAAAGATAACCTCTCTACAATTCCAGGTCACCCTCAAATATTGGTAACAACACAATGTGAACTATAACTGCACTGATTTCTGTCAGTTTAGAATATGCCTTGAATTGACACATATAGAAATAAAGATGGCATTCAAATGGTCATTCATCTTTAGAAAGGCTGTGATGTCATTTGTAGTGCCACGAGTTGACTGAAATAATTGTTCATAGCATCCAGGGGAAAAAAGAAACATATCACACAAGACGGTATGATGAACTTCATAAAGTGCCTCCACATTACCAGTGAGTCCTTTGAATGGTACAAAATACGAGGCAAGTTAAGTATAGTTGTTGTAAACCAATCAGTAACAACATCAACAGAGAGATCCCCCTCAAACCTGATAACAAAAGTTAGTTTTTAGTTCAATTACAAGATTAAATGCCAGGCTCAAGGATTCTGCAATTAAATTCAAAACTAATGCTTCCTTTTGTTCCGCCTTTTGTTCTTTCTATTTCTTCTGAGCAAATATCACATTTTGTGATTTCCAGTAAGCAATCTCTAATTACCTACTCACCTGGTAAGGCAATCTAATGTTTTGCAACCTGGTGGAACAGCAAGAAGTGAAGGAAGTCCTGTAAGCATTTCACCAAGTTAAAAACAAGAATCTTCATGGTCTTTCCGTTTGAACAAGCAAGAGAGAAGTGCTCAGGCTCAACCAAAAGAACAACAAAAACGTTATGAAAAATAAGAGTTTCAAATTGAGTAATTAAAGGACTTCACATACAAACAAAATCCAGGTAAAAAGCACCTTTATCAAAACAACCTGAGGTCAAGTTAAGAAGAATAGATACTTTTTGGCCTTAATACAAAATTATTACTCAAAATATTAGTCACTATCAATCAATTGTGATACTTAAATCATACAGTATAGAAGAATACAATTCAAATGCTTGACTACTTGAGAATAGATATTTTCTGTGTTCACATTCATCTTTGAAGCATAAAAATAGCAGTATGTTACGGATGTCACTGTAATTACGAAGACCTGATATCCCATTCTCCGTAAAAATTTTAGTTACATGGCACAGGCTTTTGACATCATAACTGTTTCCTGTTATTTGTGCAAGAATTTCGAAAGGACATGAAAGGCACAAAATTTTTTCCAAATGACATGATACTGCATTACAAGATCAATGCATTCTTTTATTAGTTTTCATAAGATGTCAAATTAAAGAATGACACTTCATAGCTATTGGGGGGGCATGAACACCAAAGGTACCAGAGCCCCTAGAATAGAACTACTTTCAGTCTCACTTGACAAATAACTCCTCTTATCCTCTATTTCCTTACTTTATAGCAATTTATCAATTCTTCAACTAATCCCTCAATTAGCATCAACTGGAAATATATACTGCTACTATATAACGATATATTTTTCAATCAATATATCCAATATACCTATATGTATAATGAAGAGTCAATTAGGTTAACTAATTCACAAAGCCTTTTCTCCATGTTACATGGAAGTTTGAAATTCTTGACTGACATAACTACAAGCATGTTTTTAGGTCAAGAGAAAGGAAAGGTTGGCAGAGTATTCCAATTTCAGGAATTACACAACACAAAAATCTTCACAACACTTCAATCATGCTCCAATTAACATAAAAGTGAACAGAGAACTCAAATAAAGTTAAATGTATTCATATTCACTATCTATTAGCGTTTAGTTTTTATTTGTTCCGGATAAACTGACTCACCATTCCGGAAGAACAATTGTCCAGTTGGCTTTCTCTCAGCCAAGCTCATTGCAAGTCTAACATCACCAAGCTCAACCATACCAGTATTAGCAACCCCATCCAACAAAGCAGCTGAATGTAGAAACAATGAAAAAAAAAAACATAAAATATCACACTTAAAATGCTGCATGCTACTATCACAGACAGTTTCATATGGGAGAATAAAGAACCATGAAACGCACATCACATGAATGGAAACAATTATAAGCTCAATATCACCTCATTAAAAAATACCAATTATAGTGAAAATTATGAGTCTTTTTTCAATGGTAATACCAGGGAAAACATCAAAGCAATGAATTAGATCACACATGCATTAATAGTTTTTCTTGAGGAATATGTAAAGTGTTATTGGAACAAAGCATTGCTACAACTAAAACTTTTCAAACTTTACAAATTAATCGTCATCCTTTCTATTCTCAATAAATCAGCCCTAAAACTAAGAAATGAACTATCAAGAAGGTTCATGATTTTATCTTGAATTGATAATGAATCCTAGTCATGAATGGTACCCGTTCTACTGCTTGAAGTATTGGTTGCCCAACTTATTACCAAGCTCTCATTCAAAAATGAAGCATGCTTCACTATCATTGCGGCTGAACTTATTCTAGATTGAGCATACAAGAACCAATAAAACACAGATCTTAAGGCGAAGGCTATACTAGAATGTTAATCATTTAGCCACAAGTTTACCCACAGTACCCAAAGACAATTTTATAGATGGAATTTTGCACATATATCACATTATACTATTCAACTTTAAAAATATAACCTAAATAAAGAATATTTGACATTTCAAAATTTATAATTTTCACGTATAACATAGTGCCTGGTGAATGTACCAATTTCTTTCCACAAAACAGAGAATCGAGAACAACGGCTGCTCCCGCGTGAATATACCTGTGTTCAAATCCCAATCACTATGATTTACAAGGATGCATCAACAACAAGAATCAATCAAATACTGAAAACCAATTTTATAGAATATACTATATAGCCCAACAGAAGTACCACAAAAAGTTAATAATGGACATTTGTGTTATCAACCCATACACATGTTTTCTGAATTTGAAAAGAATCTTTTGCATCCCTTTCATCCCCACCCACCCCACCACCAAATGACAAAAAAGAAAAGTAAAATCTCTATTTTATTCCAGAAATTCGGACAAAACGTGCAAGTATCAGCATGGTGAGGCAACTGACAGACAGATCTATAAGCATATAGCGATATTTATGAAATAGAAACAAAACCTACAGCAGGAAGTGTACCTTACTAAAGGAAAACAAAGAAAAGGATTACCAGAACAAGAGAAGGCTTAGAATCATTGAACAAAGCTGTAAAGTTCTGAGATGTAATGACATTGGAAGCATAATCTCCATGATCTGATACAAGTCAAAGTCATCCAACAATAAGTCCACTTGCATTAGCTGAATCTATGAATTACATAAAAGGAAAATCCAACAAATACATTAGGAAGGGTATCATAACTTACCAGAAGCGCTAGCATCTAGAAATGGAAGGTTCATACGAGAAAAGTCTTCTTCCCCAGCATATTGAGCTGCTATCTTCTCAATAACATCCTAAAGCCAATAAAATTAACACTTAGTTAAACATCAGTAATAATTCTGAAAAATATGGAACATAGTGATCAGAGAACAAACACAATACAGAAACGGAACCAAAAGAAATCAAGAACTCACATGTTGCTCGTCAATGCTAAATATGTCATAGTCTCGTTTCCATAAAGGATTAGTGAGTAACTCATAAGCATATCTGATCTGAAGCACCTTACAACAAATCCGAGAAAAGGAAAAACAATTAACCAAAGAACCAGCTATATATACATCCATACCATATATATATATATATAAATGGAGAATTTAGCAGACCTTTATAAAATCGATTGTAGAAGGAACGTTCACGCCAGAATTCCTGAATCAAACACGTTTTGCTATTTCTTAGAAGCCAATCATGAATAAGATATTAATAGAAACAACTTATAGAAACAAGAACACAGAGCCACCGAAATACCAATTAGAAGAAAGCTTCTCGTACGATTCTTTCACTTCCTCAACGGAACCATACCTTTTGATCCCCAAAACTACGAAAGTTTACCACCACAACATAAAAATTCAAATCACAGAACCGTAAAAGAACACAACAAAGATTTAAGCCAAACATACACACATACCGTCATAGTGAGAAGGAGGGAAAAAGCGAGGTAAAACGGCAAGCTGGTAGAAGACGAAGAGAGAGAAGAGGATGAGAGGCAAGGCGTATGCCTTGACGGCGGAAAAGGTCATCGCCGGCGTAGGCATCGTGGATATTCTGGCTTCCGAGACCGTCGAAAGTGGAAGTAACTACAGAGTATAGAACACTACGAGTGACAAGAGGACTTAAAAGGGGGCTCTGATCAGGAACGGGTGAGGTGTAGATATGTACTAATCGAGCATTGAAGCTATTGGTTTCGTGAGGGTTTAAAACAAT
>JANITX010000007.1:58582528-58604263 GCA_027564395.1 Erythroxylum ulei
AGTCGAACTCATTAGTTTAAAGTACAAACATAACAATTTATGTACACTTTGATGTGTTTATTACCAATTTTATAACATTTGACATTCTTTAAACTTTGTATTTCTCATCTAATTTTCTTATTACACAAATATCTACAAATATACAAATTAAGTTCGTATGCACAGATAAGGGAACTCTAGAGAATATGCATTTAGCGGACGATAACATTATGTTACTAGGTTTTCATAATACCGACGGATTACACATTTCCGTCGGTATATATAAACTTTCTCCGACGGAAAGGAATATTTCGTCGGTACAAAACCTGAAGTATAAATGCCGACGGAAAATAGACTGTTGGTGAAGGATGGACATTTCCGACGGACTATATTTCCGTCGTTAACGTTCACACTTACTTTCTGATTTCGTTCTGAATGTACCGACGGTTATTCTGTCCCTAAATTATACCGACGGAAATAAACCGTCGGTGAAATCGGCATTTCACCGATGATATTGTTAATCCATATCCGTCGCAACATAACAACAACGGATAATATTCCGTCGGTGTTCCGTTGACAATATACCGACGGTCATAATCCGTCAGTATATAATAGCGACAGCCTAGTTGACGACGGTTTCTACTTTCGTCCCTTTCCGTCTGTAAAATTAATTTCCGACGGAAATGTTCAATTCACCGCTATTCCGTCGGAAAACGTCATTTTTCTTGTAGTGTAATAAACACCTTCTCCTGTGTTATTACGAGAGTTATATATCCTGATCGAATAAGTCCTCAACAAATTAAGAAGAAAATGAAATGGTTGATGTTTTAGTGTTAGATGCAGCATAATATAATTGACACCAAACCATACAACTTTGGGAAATGCCTGGTGAATCCTAAAGTTTCCTTTGGAACTTGGAATACTTTGCAGTGGAGGTGTGGTTGAATAACTATTTATCTAAATTTTATTTAAAGGAAACCAACCATCACATGATAAGGTAATAAGTCTGAATGTCAGTATTTGATATAGACACGTTTTGCAGTTGCCAATTGCATGTATATATTATTAGGCTGTTTCAAACTGAGGGAAAATTAATCTTAGAAGAAACTAATTAAAAAATCATGGTGGAGAGTGGACTTTGAAAAGTCCAGAGTGACTTTTCAAATCGTGCGTGGATAGAATGGATAGTAGATAGCTGTTTGCTATAATCCGGCAGATAAGGGATAAGCTCTCAGTTCAGCAATTATTTTCTTAACCCGGGATTTATTCGAGGAAGAAATTGATCAATAATAAGTGTAACGTTCAAAGGTAATTAATTCCGCACCTTACGTTAATCTTATTGAGAAACATAATGATTAAACAATTTAAAAGCATAAATAATATTTTTCTTTAGTTGAAATATGTATAAAATAATCCACATATTACAACTAAAAAGGTCCGTAATTTTCAGGATTCTTTAAAAATATTTATTTTAAGGTTTTATTTTTGTAGGATTTTGTGGTAGAATCAAACAAAATTAATAAGGAAATAAATGTCAAAAAAAAGTAGTATAGGGCAATTGCTTAAAGTTGACAAAAAAAAAAGCAAATTTTTTAATTAGAGTATTAGTACATCAACTGAAAGATGTCTTACTACAAATTCAAATACTTATATTCCTGGAAGAGCCCCACAAGAGATCCGACAATCCAAAATTGGTAGTAGTCTAAAAGAGTGAGAATTCAAGCCGAAGCAAATACTAAACCCCATCTCGAAGGAAACATAATGAATGGGCAAGTGTGCATCGTCTCTAAAGATACTTGTTCTTGGAGAGTGGATTGGGAGGTGAACGATGGCTTGATATAACTATTAACCGAAGATAAGCCTAATTCTCTTAAGCCACACGATATTAGCTATTAGTGTAACAAAGACGCCTTAATATAGAACCCAAATTACTAAACATAAAAAGTTAGATAGAGCACTTGTACAATTTCCGTGCATGTAAATATGGTTTTATTTTACTAACCTTATCTCAGTATTCAGCTGAAAGGTACTTGCGAAGAGTTAACAGAAGTAGAAAAGGCATTTTAGTTGGATAATCCCCTTGTTTGAGACCTCTTATTATCATTTAATTAAACCAAAGCCTCTTTCAATTAGAAACTATTAGTTTGTGAGAAAATGGTGTATCTCCTTCAAGTAGGCCACATTCCAAAAGTTCTTCCAAAGTCGTAAGTCTAATAAGAACCACTGTTTATTTCAAAAGTATCTCTCTTATAATATTTGATTATATTTATATAAAAGAAATGACTTTGAGCAGTTGACACCAAAAGTTTGAAAATGTGGTAACCTGATCAGATCAAGCAGTCATAATTTGTGAACAAAAAACACGGGATGAATAGGAATAATAATATGTTTTAATGTACTTTTATAGTGAATGACAGCCTTCTATGTTCTCTTCGAATGAAGAATGATCCAATTCCAGCTGGAACGGGGCCCAGGTGTGGAGTGAGACACGTGGCCAAGTGGGTGAAGCTGACAAAAAGTCGAATTCCGAGGGGCACCTGATTGGAGGGGTGACGCAGCATGCAACCTGAACCGCGTGTCTCGTTAGCGCGGGAATAGCAAAGTCGGATTGCGTGTCGACCGTTAGAGACGCCTAACTCTCTTCGGACCCCGATCCTCATTCTTTTGTGTCACACACATTCATCGTTGCGCTAAAGCTAGTCCGGTGAATCGCCCCTTTACATTTATTTCACTAATAAGTATCCCTTCTTTTGAATTAGTGCGGATGTTCAATTTCATAAATGATTAGTATTGACCTTTTGGGACAATATTAAAGCCAGCTTGAGAGGGAAGATAGATAAACATGGGACACTGTCAGAAACTTTTGTTAATCAAAGTCAAAACTCGTTACTTTCCTAATATTGTTAAGGATCATGCCGTATAGGACTCTAAAACCTGCTAGAAAGAGGATGGGGGCTAAGGTTGGCCAGATTTTATCATGTGCCAAAAACTGAAGCCACCACATGCTTCAAAAAGAGGGAGGGCCGAAGAAACCAGGGTGTCATGCCTCAAAAGTTTACAGCTTTCACCGAAAATTATATAAATGAAACAGGAAAACAATATTGATCCATACTGAATTACTGAATGTACAATGTGAAAGAAAATTATGTAATCCTGGTAAGCTACATGTTCACTTTACAAAAGGGGCCAAGTATCTCCTATACACCTTATGGCATTCTTTTTATTTTTTTCTTCTGATCATTATAATATCGGGTAACTTATTTGTCTATGCCACTACTTTCCGACGTACAAAGAACAAATATACATGTACACGTCGTTCTTATCTCTCTTTTGTAATTGATATAGGTATTAAGTGAAATATTATAGAGGTCCTTACGAGGATTTGATAAAGCCAACAGTCAACTTCTTAAATCCAAGAGAATACCAGTTGCTTGACATTTGCATGGCTAAGGATTAATTCTAGCCTTATTCAAAATTAGTGGTAATTTATCCTAATTAACGATCAATATTAAATTGACCAATGTTTTAAAGGGTTGTTTAATCGAAAATTTTAAGGTATACACGGGTAGTGACAAAAAGGAATTAGTAGAAGACACGTCCTTGAACGTTTAATTTTTCTCTTCAATCAAATTAGTACTTAGTCCAAAAGGGCAGAAACAAATGGATCACTTAATCCAAGTGTATAAAAATGAAGTTGATAGCTTGATTTTCTTGGATATATTACAGAAATTGGAACGTTCTTTCTATGCTATCATCTATGCCTTGTGGAAGAACCTTTTACCACAACAGTTTGGAATGGATTAGAGATATCAATCATATCGAACGTGGATACCAACTCAACATCCCATATAATGGATGTTATTGCTCGTTTCTCGCATGAGAGACTCCATGCTTAAAGTCTTTAGCAACAAGAAAAAAAAGTCTATATAAGACTCACTGTTTGGTAATATGGATGAAATTAAATGGACAAAGTTGAAACATCATATACGGCACAAGAATCGGCTCCCAAAAAACATAAAGAAAGAGAATTCTGTATTAAGATACAGAGAGGAGTCCCCACTGAAAGAAAATAATAGCATATTCGATTGAGTCCCACGTTCTGATATGCAAAATCCACTATAAAAAGAAATATCAGAATGGGACTTGAACCTTATTCTTGCTCCAAGCTCGCCCTCAGCTTGAGTCTTTTCTGGGGAAGCACAAATAAGATCATTAAGCCACCAACTGAATCTCATATATCACAAACAATTTGTAGCCATAGCAATTTTGACAATATCATAACACTTCTGTATCAATTTCCGCTAGAACACGGTGAAATTTTTTACTTCATAATGTAAATATCTTACAGTAAATAAGACGCTTCACAGTAGTTTCTTACAGTAGCAGCATATTAACATATGTTTTACTAGAGGAAAAATAAAACAGTTTAAATTCTTTCAACCTCCCCCGCTGGATTCAAGAAATCTATACACAGACAACATACTATATTCTGAAAACAATAAACAGTGAATGAAGTTCCTTGTTTTAGTCTTCTCCCTCAACTTCTATCTTCTAAATGCAACAGTCTCACTTTCAATAATTCCAAAAACCATCAAGGTCCAATGGTCCAGCTGAACCTGAAGGTGTTTCTTGATCATCAAATGCCCTCTTTCCCATTTCAAAATTTGATATAACAGAAGAGATTTCCGTGTTCATGTCAGCACTCAGGCCCGTTTCTTGTGAGACACTAATCATTTCCCTCTCTTTTTTGAAACCCTGTTCCATATTTGATCCTTGGTTTTCAAATAAGGCCCGTAAAATTGAGCGATCTTGGATTAAAGGGTATTGAAGGTTTGCTGAGAGTGGTCCAGATTGAGTAGAGTAGAACGAATTTGCAAGAGAAATTCTATTGAAAACATTGGAATGGTTTGCAGAAAATGTTAGGAGATTGTTGTTGAAGTTTTCAATCGGGGTTTGCTGGTTTCTATCAAGGTCAATGGGATTGGAGAAGCAGGGCACGTAGGCCGATTCGGCCACAGGCCTGGTCTTGCTGACACTATAATGAGAAGAATCCATCAATGGTGGTAAACCAGAAGCACCCATTTCATTACCAACAGAGCCTATCCTCAGAAGCCCTGAGATATGAGTTTTCTTCCCTCCAGAGCTCTTTTGGAACACCCTGCTAATTACCCACTCATTCTACAAAACCAAGAACAAAACTTTCATTGGCATAACATAGACCACAAACAAGAGGGAAAAAAAATAGGAAACACGGAAAAGTAGGTCAATAAGCAAAAGTTTTTACCTTCGCAGTTTTTGGTAGATTGTGAACAGAGAATTTACCGTCCAATCTGTACTCGTGCATGACCCAGTTGGTTTTCTCTCCTTTAGGAGCTCTACCCTTGTAGAACACAAGTGTTTTCTTCATTCCAACCAAAGATTTTCCTCTCTTGATCTCCTTATCTTTTCCTGTGGCTTTCCAGTAACCTGCTTCAGTTGCTCTGTTTGTTCTGAGCCCAGTTGGATACTTTCTGTCTCTGACGCAGAAAAAGTACCACTCTTTCTCTCCCATTTTCGCTTTCCCTGCATCCCGAAAACAATTAGAACATGCCCAACTTGGGGAAAAAAAAAAGAGTAGAAAGACTCTGCCTTTAAATAACTTACATGGCAGTTCCCAAGGTTCAGACTTGTTCAAATCCACATCCCCAATAACTCTAGTAGAGAAGTTTGTGTCAAGAACCTTCTTGTACAAGTAGTGAGAAATGAGCTCCTCATCAGTGGGATGAAACCTGAACCCAGGAGGCAAATCCAGTTGATCATCCTCCTTCATGAGTCCTGACATGTTCTCCATGTCCCTCACAAAAAGCTATTATTCCGTTCTAGTTGGACGTGAAAACCTTGGTATCACAAACTGGATTGTTCTTAAATCTTGATGAACAAACTGTAGAAAATAACCGAAATTTCAGGTAGAATTCCTACACACTTAAGGCCACTATATATAAAATGGACACCGAACAAACAGGCTATAATCCACTCTGTATGTTCAGGGAACCTTATAGAGAACAAAAAGGCAGAGAGAATTAGAATTGGAAAGAGAAGTGCTGAGAGTGGTAAAGGGCGAAGAAAAGGTAACTATAAAGGTATGGAAAGTTAGGAAGAAAGTGAGAGATTGAGAGACAAAAAAGAAAGAGAAGCCATAAACTGAAAAAGGTTTTGTAAACCCGAACGATGGATGGATGACAGAAGTCAGTGAGATAGAAGAGAAGGCCCTAATATACTGGTGTTATTGGACACCAAGAAACGTGGCATGTAAGGCAACTATTGTTGGTTATTTTCATCTCTCTTACATTAATGATGTAATAAAAGAAAATCTCATATTTGCTAGAATTGACCAAATACAACTCACCTCAATCTCATGCATGTCAATTTTAATGAAAACGTTGGAAGAATTTTTCTCTTTTGAGGGGGAAAAAAAGGACAATATCAAAGAAAAGGATAATGTTGGAAGGTAAAGAATTGTAATTAGGAGAAGGGAAACAATGAGGATATGATATGCAACTGCAACTACATTGGTTGTTTTTCTCTGCTCTGCATAACAGAAATCTTCAAATTGCAAAATTGGAAGTTAAAAAGAATATGTTCTGTTTTGTGATGCCCAATAAAAGGGGCTTTGTCCCTAAACAATTCATCTTTATCCCCGAAACTGAAAGTGGTAGCTGCTGTGTGAATGCAGAAAAGATCACAGAAAGACACGTTTCAGCTCTCCAAATTTGCCCGTGTGGCGTTGAATACCGGATGGTTTAATCGAAAAAAAAAAGTTTGGCAGAGTCGTTCTATTCAAGTCAAAAAATGATCCATATGAGAGCCAATGAATTTTAGTCATAGGATTGTGTTCAAATTATTGGATACTGTAGCTTAAATATCTATTATTAGATTTTATTTGATCTGAACTTTTACATTGTAAAATAAAGTACTAGTGATGAAAATTCATTGGCTCTTAGCAACTAAATTACTTTGGGAGACACAAAGTCTTGACTCCTGATATAATTGGTGGAGTGGGATTTAGCAATCTAGTTTTAATAATGCGAGTAGCAATTGCGGCATTAGGGCAAAATCATTTGTTGAGATTGCGTTATATTGTTCTCCCTCTTTTGAGGCCCCTTTTCATCCGGCTGATTGAAACATGTTCGAATATACAAATAATTGATCATAACCGGAGTTGACGAAAGCTTGTATTATTTGATTACAAATATGAGCAACGAATTTGTCCTCGCATGAAAAGTTATCTCAACTATGCCATAACCGGACAAGATTAACAGGTCCATCATTAATCCATCTACTTGCTTACTTTTAAACCATATGCGTGCTTTTGGAGCTGGACGGTCACCAATTAATAAACCTGCTGCAATCTTTTCACCAAGGGTGATGTATCGAAAGTGGTTTTAAACAGGTTAGGTAAGGGAATGTTCAAAAACTTTAATACAAGGGTGGATTGGAACCTAATAAATTGTCTGCTCCTACGTATTATCATCATTCAAACGGTCAAATGATGCTTCATAAATCAGAGCCACTACATATTTTTCATCATCATTCAACTTCTTTTTGCTAAATCACAGATTTTAGCAAAAAAAAAATATAAATATATTTTTTCATTAGATAAGTTTACCGGAACAATTTCTCTACCAATTAAAGATAAGACTATGTAATAAAAGATCTCTTTATACTCTACGTTTTAACGAAACTTTTACTCGGTGGTTCTCGGAATATGTCATGTGTCAATAAAAATTTAATTAAAAACAATCATTTAACGAGATTTTTAAAAAATTTATGAACTATAAAATTACTAAAATGAATTAAATACTATTCAATAGTAAGGTTGAAAGTTAAAATCCTTTTAAAAAATTATTGCAGTTTTAACTACAAAATTCACTTCTGGATGATAGAAATGTCATACTTGGTCAGAGAGGGTATCACTAGGTAATTTACTCATTCTATTATCGTGAATTTACATGTGATCTTAGAATAATCCCCGTAATTAGGAGGCAAAGTCAAATCGGTGCAATTATAACAATTAGTCTTACCACTTATTCTTATTCTAGATCTTTGATTTTAATGTTCGTATTTTTATTCTTTACCTATTTAGATATATCAGCCAATTAATGGTCACCAAAGAATAGAAATCCTTTGATATTCTCTTAGTTACGTAACTTTATCCGATACAAGTTAATAAATAAATAAAACGTATTGCAGTGACTAACTTTAATAGAGAAAAATGAACAAAAAGAAACAGAGAAATCAATAAAATGCTAAACGTTATTACATAAACACACGCAGGGTAAGCAGTCATTTGTTGCCTGAACCGGATGTACGCAGACAAATTCCAAGCTCTTAATCCACCACTAACCAAAACCTAAAAATTATAATTTCTAACACTTTTTTTTCATACAATAATCAAATTTGTCTGAGAAAGAAAAGAAGACCCATCAAAAATTCCCTCCCTCAACTACATCTATATTGAAGATTGGATCCAAAACTGGGGACAAAATGGTACTTGCAGTCCCTTTCCTTAGCCCATATGTCAGTCATCGTGATATCCAATTAGGGGAAGTATTGCCGCTAGTACTGTGTATTGACCAAAGTACCCTTTCTAGTTCAGGCAAGGAGATCAATTATAGGCCAATGCGTGTCAGCTTTTTGGTTAGTTTCTCCGTACCCTCGTAAACATCATCTCATCTCTTGGCAGCTCTTAATTGGTTCATTTGCTGAGGTTGAACCTAACCACGTTGGGAGTGAGTTAATAAAACCCGCGTTTGACAACAAATAACCGGCCCTTGAGTGAGGCTGTGCTAGCTCTGGTGGGCCCCCGTTTCCTTTGCTCGTAAACAAACGAACCTACGTGGCGTCAGACTACTGGCTTAGAAGCCCGCGGACGCGAAGTTAGTGTCTTGAGGATTTAGAGAATCCGCCAAAAGTACATAGCTTGAAGTAATTAAGACCAACACTTTTAGTTGCCAAAGTAAAGATTTGACCATTTCATGTGCCTTACTTGTAGAATTATGGTATTATGACCGTAATGGTAAAGCCAAATTGTTTTCAAAATTTTAATTAAAACAACTTGGCTCACTTAGATCATTGTATTCCATGATTCACAATGAGCCACGTCATATTAGTTTCCAGTTCTTTACTTTTGACTTCAATTTAATAATTTGTAGCAAAGTCCTCCTTAAGGTAACGAGTTTATCATTACATAGTCCATGATTTAATTGTTTCGCAGATCAACTACCAGAGTAAAGTTATTTTAACTTCGACATGTTTAATTATATTCCAGACGTGAGACTAAGTTAGTTAGCTACAAAGTTTAGCACATGATAACAACGGAAATTAATTGCTCCTCAATATTTCCTTAATTCTTGTACGTATTACAACTTTAGATCCTGTCCAGTGAGAAAAGATAATAGCAACTGCACAACAAGCATATCAACCTCTATATAACTAACAAATTATCTAATAGTGATTGATAGTTGTTGTCAGTGACGTCAATTTTCCTGGAATTCTGCATGGACGGGTCGAACCAAGTCTACATTAAGCAACTTCCCTGCAATTTCATTCTTCCAAAGACTCTTTTTTCTTTCTTTGATAAATCTTCCACAAGTTAGTTCATCAGATATGAAACGTGTTCCTACGTGATATCATTCCTTTTCCTGCGGCGTAGCAATTCACTTATTCTTATGATGACAATTGAAATGGCCAAGTTTGTGAGATAAAATGTCACGATATATAATAGTAAACTGATTAGGTAAATTGGGGAATTGCACTCAGTATGTATCTGGGTAAGGAAAATCGATCGGGAATCAAGCTTTGTTGTGGTGCTTGGTTTGCAACATGTGTTGCTCTTATTAACTCTTGTAAGTCGTGTTTGAAAGGGACAAATAAGTGATCCCAATCAGAATTTACGACTCGCTTAAACAAGTAACTATATTATTTGCTACCTGCTATCAGTTATCAAATACCTACACGCGAGGCTTTGAAGATAGAAATATAAAAACTCTTGGGAACTTTTTCAATTCAATACCCTCTTAAATTGCACACCTAGACTTTCCATAGCTTTATTTTCTTGAAATCCTTTTAATATATTGTAAGAGGAGGAGAAATTTTCTTATCTGGAGTACCCACTAGATAGAACGAAGGTTATATTCTAACCAGCAAGTACAGTGGTGTGATTGCTTGTAGATACAAGAATGACTTATTTTCTTAGCTACGTGAACAAGGAGGCCTTGTGGCCACGTAAAAAAACCAAGGAGCAATATTGCATGTCAATTTCAACTGTTTATGGAGGGACAAATCAGTCTATGAAACGGACAGCATAGCTACCGATTACTTCCCCCAAACTTTTATTTCATCACTGGAATTGCCCTTTCCTTTTGTCCTTAGACGCGTGCATTATCATATAGAAATTGATCATATGACTATCTTTTAAACTCCACGCCCAAAAAATGAAAAACAAAATCAACGTTATTTGGACTACGTTACTATTTGGTTGAACTAGTTACAATTAATGTGGATGCAATAACTAGATAGAATTCTATTCATTCATTGATATGATTTCAGTAGACTTAAACATAACAATTCAAAATATTATATTTAATTATTAAAGTATGACTTCTTTAATTAACTTCACATAATAATATACTTTGTGGAAAGTGAATAATAATACAAAAAGATCTCAGTATGATTAAACCTGACAAATAGGTGACATTATAAATTTTATTCTATCTTATAACTAAGGCCTCCAACCGTGCTTACTAGCTAGGAACAATAAAGAATTTTCTGACACCTATCTGTGAACTCTTGTTTTTGTTGGCTAACCCAATAATTGAGAGTACTATATTTATAAGATATTTTCAAATGTTGCAATAATGGACAATTAATAATCCTAACTAAGGTTTGCAATTCAAGTTATACTAGTAACATTCCTTATCTATCGGTATTGACATTGGAGATACGGATATGTAAAGTAGGAGAAGGTAGATGCATGAAAATGATAGTTGCATAATAAAAAGGACTATGCCCCATAAATCAATAGACTAGCAACCCAGTACCTAACAGTGGTGGCTAGGTCATTGGGCTGGGATTTGAAAATGTCAGAAAGCTCACTATATATATATACATATTCTTTTAATCTGTTAGCAGCCATTTTTCCCAGATTATGATGTCCAGAGCCTTACCTCTAGTCTAGCTATGGTTGTTTCTTTATTAATTTTTCTCTTAGCAATATCCTTCAATCTATTTAAATATTTAATCCGTGATGTGAGATGATTTAAATTTGAATTGACTAAGAGTTGGAAAACATAAAAGAAGAGGCAGTAACATAAACATAAAATGATGCAACGAGTGATTTGGGGTAGTTGTATCAACCAAAACTCAGGAATGAGTTCTCTGTCTTTACCGTGGAATTGAACTATCAATCTAAAATTGTATTGAAAAAGCGACATATATTTTGCCACAATAACTTCCTGTTCGCTAGCCATTTGGAGTTCCTAACGTTGGTAATTGAGAAAGAACACAGAGATGTGGAAAAGCTGCTTTATTAAAACGTGAAGCAGCTCAAATGATTAGATGAACAACCATAACCTATAAAATAAAATTATCTGATTTGACTATTTTCTTTTATAATTAAGGAACGCAATCGCTATATTTTGATTGTGTGATCTAAGTAAATCATGGACTCAATTATACACAGTAAAAGTATAATTCTATTCCTTTTACCGCAACGTTTTAAAACACAATTCATTGAAAGTTTAGAAAATACAAGTTAGAAGAGGTAATTCTGTTTTTTCTAATACTAAGAGAACTCATTATTATTATCTTTCAATTGTTTATTAAATAAATTCTTGAATAAATCTAATAAATTATAATTATATATTCAAATAAATTAACAAATCAAAATTTAATGATAAATTTATCAAATGATCGTTGGAGTGCTTGATTTGCAAGGATTATTACAAAGATGACTCGTACTAAATGTAACAAATATGTATCACAATTTAATATAAGTACTACCTTATTTAGATTAGTAATGGCATATAACAAATCAAAATTTATTGATAAATTTATCAAATGATCGTTGGAGTCATAGACGGAGCTAGGTGGGGGCCAGTGGTGTACTGGGCCCCCCAAAATTTATAAAAATTAAATATTTTTATTTTTAATATATATATATATATATATACACATATAAGGATAGAGTTATTTAAAGCCTAGGGGCATTGGGCCCCCCATGATTTAAAAACTTAAATATTTGGGCCCTCCTATTTTAAATTCCTGGCTCCGTCACTGGTTGAAGTGCCTGATTTGCAAGGAAAATTACAAAGATGACTCGTACTAAATGTAACTAATATGTATCACAATTTAATATAAGTACTACCTTATTTAGATTAGTAATGGCATATAACATATAACAATTATACATTATAATGAGATGGATCTCCAAAGTTATTATATGAATGTTTCAACTTATTGAATTATTTAGCATATAAAATTATTGTATATAATGAATGTCTCAATTAATAGAATTGCCTACTATGCAAGACAATTGTGTAGAATAAATATATCAATTGATATAATTACCTAATATGCAATATAAAAGCAATTATATATGTAAGTTGTACTCACTACCTCCTCGTGAGATTATAAATAAAGACATTAGGTGGCTTGTTTTGATATAAAAAATAAGAGTAAGAAGTTCTGTCTGCCCTTTTTTGTTTTTATTCTTTAGTTACTTTCTCAATTGTTCAATGTTGTCATTTCTTGATCTTTTTTTGCTCAAATTTTCACAACATCTTATCAATATGAAGGAAGAAAATGTATATATTCTTGTTATCCTGATATATCTAATCTTACCAAATTCGAATTTGATGCTCTTGATATTAAAAAAAACTATTTTTCTTGTATTCTAAATGTTGAAATATATATTAAAGCTATGAGTTTGATAACCACAATAATGGAGGGGAATATCATATCTTAAGAAAATTGAGCCAAAGCCTTGGTTTTTCTTAGGCTCAAGGTTTATGATTAACGATTTTGATAATAACTGTATAATATTCCAAAATTTAAGTTGGATTTATTTCCTTATATAGGTATCAATATTTTCTCAAAAGGAAATAAAATCATGGAATAAATGCTTCTTTTTTGGCAAAAACCTTCTTTTATGAACTTACCTTATTTAGTTTAAAATATTCGAAAGGATCCTGCTAATCCTACCTTTCATCAATCAATTATGAGACATTGCCATATATTTCTTTAAGGTTGAATATTGAAGATTCCAACAAAGATGATATCGAAGATACAAAGTCAACCTAGAACGGAAATGATGCAACAACTAGTTGAAGGAAATGCTTACTTAAGGAAGAACCAAGACATTTGCGAATATACGAGACTTGCGAAATATTTTAGAGCATCAATATTATTGAAAGTTATATCAAATTCTTTGTGCTTTAGAAAGTGATATCATTCTATTAAGAGAGACTATAAAATCTTTCATACAATTTTTGAGAGCTTGTAGAGGCTAGCAAAATACTACTACTGTAGAAGGTTGAAGAATCTTGAAAAATATACACTTGTGAGCTTGAAGAGACTCGTTAAATTACTACTTGATTTTTATAATGAAATACTTAAGTTGGATACTTGGTGACTAGATGTAGGATTCATTATAAGCCGAATCAGTATAACTCTACTATGTCATTTTCTCTCTTTTAGTTTTAAATTTTTTCATTGTAAATTGATATTTTCAAGAGGCTCCTTCGGTTTTACAATAGGCTATTTTTGTTTTTATATCACAAGAGGTTTCTTTCTTTTTGAGCTCTAGCAAGCTCCTATTGATTAAACAAGCTGATATCTTTTTGAGTGATAACAGTCTCCTTTCATATTAATAGCCTCCTTTCTTTTTCAACGTTAACAAGATCCTTTTGAAAGTTTATAGGACCTTTCTATTTATAAATTTATTCTGTTTAAGCAGGATCTCATTGATTTGAAAATATCTTAAATTTTTTATTGCATACAATTCACCCCCTTTTGCGTGTGTTTGCTTTATCATTTGGTATCAAAGCGAGATTTGATATTTTTTGTTTTTTACAGCACGTGACAAATCATGACAAACATTTTAAGAAGCCTTGAAGGACAATCTGTCTCAAAGCCTCCTTACTTTAATGGAAACAATTACTCATACTGAAAAGAGAGAATGACAACCTATCTCCAATCTGTAGATATTGAAGTCTGGAAAGCCATCAAAGTTAGAGCTACACTTTCCACTACAGAAAATGTAGAAGTATGGTATGATGCTAACAAAAGAAATTCACAGCTAAACGTTAAAGAAAAACATCATCTGATCTATGCACAATCGCCACAAGAATATGAGAAGATATCTTACTGCTTTACAACAAAGGAAATGTGGGATAAACTGCAAGTCATCTTGAAGGAATGAATGAGGTAAAGATACATAAAATAAGCCTTTAAGTGCATCAATACAAAACTATTGGCATGAAACAGGGAGAAACCATAGATGAATTCTTCGAATGATTCAACAATATCATCACGAACTTAAAGAACTTGGGGGAAAGATATATTCCAATGATGAGCTCGTAACAATGATTCTAAGATCACTACCAAAGGAATGGAGACCTAAGGTAACAGCTCTAGAAACTACAAAGGATCTAGGAACTATTTCACTTGACTGACTAAGGGGAAATTTGATGATCCATGAAACTGAGCTTAGGCGAGATGAAGGATCGTCTTATAGAAAATAAATGGCACTAAAAGTAACTGATGAATCAAACATTGATGAAAGTGACACTGAGTTGCAAATAGATAGAGATGATGAGTTCAACTTTATGGTAAAAAAATATGCCCTCTTCTATAAAAGGAAGTTGATGAAGAAAAGAGAAGGAAATAAAAAAGCCAGGAACAACAGGTTCCTATCAAAGGTAGCAACAACAATAACAATACACAAAATAATCAAGTCATATGATATCACTGCAAGAAGCCTAGACACACAAGACCAGAATGTACCCCTTTTCAAAAGGACAAAGTAAAGAATAGAAAACCTTGGAATCAAGCAATGATTGCAGCCTGGTCAGATGAAGATTTTGAAAAATTTGAAGAAGAAGAGCCAGAAGAAGTCAGCAACGTTTACTTCATGGCTAAATCAGGAGACGATGAAGTATATTATTCTGACTCTGATATTGAAGTCGGTGAATTGCAAAATGCATATCATGAATTGTATGATTAATACAAAAGTTGACAGTGAAGTATTTTAAAGAAGTTGAGAAGTTCAAGGAAAATGATGCATCTCTGAAGAATAAAATTAAATCATTAGAAATAGTGAATGAGAGTTTGACAACTAAAAATATGTCTCTTAAAGTTTATTATCAGCAAAAGGTATCTAAAAAGGAAGCTTTGAAAGAAAGAATAGCTAATTTGGAAAATACTTTGCTTGAGAATGATTATGATAAAGTGAGACAGAAGAAAAAGTTGTCGCCCTGGAACTTGAAAAAGAGAAATGTGTTGGAAAGATCTTATCTCTAAAAAAATATTTTACAAATTTCGTTGATAGAAGGAATAACCTTGATGCATTACTTGATAGTGGTAAATGCGTTTTTGATAAAGCTAGAATAGGCTACAATGAAAATAATAATATTAGGCCATATAAGAATTTCTTTGTTAAATCCAGCAGTAGCTATGATCAAAATAGTAAGAACTAGATACATTGCAGAAATTATAGCAATTCTCATTTATCTAATTTATGTTTCTACTGTGGTAAACATAGTCACATTAGTCACTCTTGTAAATTTCATAAGATAGAGACATTATCTCAAATGTATGTTTGGAGATCGAAAGGTCAAGCTACTAACCCGAAAGGACCTAGAAAATTTAGGTACCTAAAATGAGATTATATTTCTTGCAGATATGCTTAAAAATGGAGACAAGAGAAAATAAATGGATAGTTAATAGTGGTTGTTCAAGACACATGACAAGTGAAATATCACATTTTAACAACATTGAAAGAAAAGACGGAGGTAATGTTGTCTTTGCTGACAAAAATAAAGCAAAGGTCACCGGAATTGGTAAAATTGGTAATTTTGATTCTATCATTATGAAAATAGTCAATAATTATAATGATAATATTGTATTTGTTGGTCCTAGAAATCAGAATATATGTTGTGCCCAACTGGAAGATATATCTTTACAAAGTGTTAAGTATTTTGTTTTTATGTAAAAGGATTCAAAATATTAAAAGTATGTTCAACAATTTCCTTTGCTCTAATTATTACCCTATAGAGATATACAATTTGACTAAGGTCCAAAAAAAATTCTCCTTTAAGGCTTTTCCACTTTTTATGTGATCTTGAATGACTCAAAAAAGTTATTGAAAAGGTACTGGATTTAAATATTTATGGGAATGAATCTTTCAAGTGTTAAAAGAAGCTAATAGGGACTAAAGAGGAACACTAGAAGTTCAAGGTAAGGCATCACTTAAACATAATCTTGGAGCTTAAAAACGCTAGGTAGATGCTTCACAAAAACTAAAATGAACTTTATAACTCTCCTAAACATATTACTAATCAACAGAAAAAGAAAATAAAATCCTTAAAATTTATTGCTTTTTTATTAAACAAAAATGTAAGAATGTCTAGCTAAAATATGAGGATAGTAATATTGATTTCTTCTATAGAGCTCTCCTTTCAAGGAGGAGTTCCAATAAAATTACATTTTTTACAATGGAATATAATAGGGTAATTATTGATTGGGCAAAGATTTTGAAACATGCCCATGATCATTTTCAAGGCATCAAATGAAGACTTCAAGGCTATTAAAAGAAGAAAATCAATTCATAAAGCGAAGGCTAAGAAATATAGAATGGCCTAAAAATCTCCTTAATATCTATATTGACATGGAATATTAGGTTTCTAAATAACTTTAAAAAATAACAAATTATGTTTTAACTATCTAAATTTAATAAAGTCTATGATAGTTGGCCTTTCGAAGGCAAAGCTTAGAGTTATTGGCAAAAAAATGGAAGCTTGTTATTAATCATAAAGTACATTATTATTGTTGTATTATTATTGCTTATGATCTTAACAATATTGAGGTATAGAAATCCATTATGTTTTTATTAATGCATCCACTTACAAGTGAAATTACTAGGAGCTAGAGTGGTATGGTTGCCTTTTACCTATGCTTCCAATTTTACGTTCCAGAGATCTTTACTTTGGAATATTCTCATAAATGTGTCCAGCTCCATATATGACCCTTGGCTGATATTGGGAAAATTTGATACTATATATATATACGAACCTTGCCTGCGCTTTCCGGGTGGTTATATACCAACCTTAAAAGATGAAGTAAACATGAATTTAAGAAGACCCCATAATGAATTAAGATCTTATTTATCAAATATTAAGGTAACTTATCTCAAGTTTATGGGTAACTTTTTTACCTAGAGTAATAAATAAGAAGGAGATTGGTTTATAAGAAAAAAGCTTGAAAAGGCTCTAGTTAGTCATTTATGCTTTAAGATGTTTCAAAATAATAAAGTTGCCTTCAACAATCACCTTTACTCTGACAATTCCCCAACCAAGATCCACAATCTAATTGAGATCTAAAAGAGTATATCTCCTTTTATTTTTTTTCATTTTTTATGAGATCATGAATTATTTAAAAAACCTAATGAATGGAGGCTGACTTTAAATATTTATTATAATTAATCTTTCAAGTGTTATAAGAAGTTATTGGGGACTAAAGAGGAACTTAAGAAGCTCAAGGCGAGGCATCACTTTAATATAATCTCAAAGCTGGATAAGGCTGGATTGATGCTTCATCAAAATAAAAGAATCTTTATGGCTATCCTAGAGACATCACTAAGAAATATAATAAGAAAATGTCCTTGAGAATTGCTCTTTAGTTAAGCAAAAATCTAGGATTCTCGTTGAAAGTGATGATAGCAATACTAGTTTCTTCTATAGAGCTCTCTTTTTAAGGAGGAGTTCCAACAAAATTACGTTTCTTATTATAGAAAATGGTAGAGTAATTAGTGATCAGATAGAGATGTTGAAATAAGCCCATGACTATTTTCAAGTCTTCCTTGGCACTTCCTCTAGGAGATTATGTTATTTCAATACTATCAGCTCCTTGATTTCCAACTTGATCACCAAAGACCAAAGTAATTTTCTTTCCTACCCTTTTTTTAGATGATATTAAAAATTGGTAATTTTGATTCTGCCTCTATTGATAATGCCCTTTATATTGATGGTTTGAAGCATAACTTGTTGAGTGCAAGTTAGTTGTGTGACAAAGGTTATAGAGTTATTTTCTATACATATCTTTATGAAATAGTCGATAATCATAGTGATAATATTATATTTGTTGGCCCTAGAAATCAGAATATATATTGTGCCTAATTGGAAGGTATATCTTCACAAAGTGTTAAGTATTTTGTTTCTATATAAAAGGATTCAAAATATTAAAATTGTGTTCAACAATTGCCTTTGCTCTAACTATTACCCCATAGAGATATACAATCTGACTAAGGTCCAAAAGAAAATTTCTCCTTTAAGGTTTTTCTACTTTTTATGTGATCTTGAATGATTCAAAAAAGTTATTGAAAAGGTACTGGATTTAAATATTTATGGGAATGAATCTTTCAAGTGATGAAAGAAGCTAATAGGGATTTAAGAGGAATAAAAAAAGTTCAAGGTAAGGCATCACTTAAACAAATTCATGGAATTTAAAAACGCTAGGTAAATGCTTCACAAAAACTAAAATGAGCTTTATAACTCTCCTAAACATATTACTAATCAACTGAAAAAGAAAATAAAAATCCTTACAATTCATCGTTTTTTTAATTAAACAAAAATGTAAGAATGTCTAGCTAAAATATGAGGACAGTAATACTAGTTTCTTCTGTAGAGCTCTCCTTTCAAGGAGGAGTTCCAATAAAATTACATTTTTTACTATGGAAAATAAAAGGGTAATTATTGATTAGGCAAAGATTTTGAAACATGCCCATGACCATTTTCAAGGCATCAAATGAAGACTTTAAGGCTATTAAAAGAAGAAAATCAATTCATAAAGCGAATGCCAAGAAATATAGTGTGGCCTAAAAATCTCCATAATATCTATATTGACATGGAATATTAGGTTTCTAAATAACCTTAAAAATAACAAATTATGTTTATTATCTAAATTTAAGAAAGTCTATGATAGTTGGCCTTTCGAAGGCAAAGCTTAGAGTTATTGGCAAAAAATGGAAGCTTATTATTAATCAAAAAGTGCACTATTATTATTGTATTGTTATTGCTTATGATCTTGACAATATTGAGGTATAAAAAGCCATTATTTTTTATTAATGCATCCACTTACAGGTGAAATTACTAAGGAGCTAGAATGGTATGATTGCCTTTTTATCTATGCTTCCAATTCTACATTCGAGAGATCTTTACTTGGGGATATTCTCAGAAATGTGTCCAGCTCCATATATGACCCTTGACTGATCTTAGGAAACTTTGATACTATCTTAACAGCCTTAAAAGATGAAGGAAACATGAGTTTGAGAACACCTCACAATCAATTAAGATCTTGTTTATCAAATATTGAGGTAACTTATCTCAAGTTTATAGGTAACTTTTTTACCTAGAGTAATAATCAAGAAGGAGATTGGTTTATGAGAAAAAAAAGCTTAAAAAGGCTCTAGTTAGTCATTTATGCTTTGAGATGTTTCAAAATAGTAAAGTTGTGTTCAACAACTACCTTTACTCTGACCATTACCCACCGAGATCCATAATCTAACTGAGATCTAAAAGAGAATATCTCCTTTTAGTTTTTTTTTCATTTTTAAGGAGATCATGAATGATTTAAAAAAGCTAATGAAAGGAGATTGAGTCATGAACGATTTAAAAAAGCTAATGAAAGGAGACTGACTTTAAATATTTATAACAATGAATCTTTCAAGTGTTATAAGAAGTTATTGGGGACAAAAGAGGAACTTATGAAGCTCAGGGCGAGGCATCACTTTAATATAATCTCAGAGCTTGATAAGGCTAGAGTGATGCTTCATCAAAATAAAAGGGTCTTTATGGCTATCCTAGAGACATCACTAAGAAATAGAATGAGAAAATGTCCTTGAGAATTGCTCTCTAGTTAAGCAAAAATCTAGGATTCTCGTTGAAAGTGATGATAGTAATACTAGTTTCTTCTATAGAGCTCTCCTTTTAAGGAGGAGTTCCAACAAAATTACGATTCTTACTATAGAAAATGGTAGAGTAATTAGTGATCAGAAAGAAATGTTGAAATAAGCCCATGACCATTTTCAAGTCTTCCTTGGCACTTCCTCTAAGAGCTTCTGTTATTTCAATGCTATCAGCTCCTTCATTTCCAACTTGATCACCAAAGACCAAAGTGATTTTCTTTCCAACCTTTTTCTATAGATGATATTAAAAAGACCTTATTTAGTCTCAATTTTAAGATGACCTTAAGTTTTGATGGATTTAATATTTAATTCTTTTGAAAACATTAGGATTCACTTAACATTTATATATGCAATACATTGATGGAACTTTTGTTTAAGAATTACCATTATAAGGGTTTAAGTAGAAATTATTATATGAAGATTGACTTTCACAAAGCTTTTGATTCAATTGTTTGGGACTCCATACTTCGTTCATTTGAAACTTTCGGTTTGTCCCTATTCTTTATATCTTGGATTAGTTAATAAAAAGCTTCTCAAATCATCAAAGGACTTATGTAACAAGATCCCTTTTAGTAAATGGTATCATTTGCTAATAGAATATGGTGGATTCTAACTGATAAAAAATCATTATGGGTTAGAAGAATTCACAAACATTACTTAATGAATAAGAATTTTTGGAATTTGAAGCCTAGGAGTGAATCTTCTTGGTTACTAATGCAATTATCGAAATTGAGAGACAATTTGTATAATGTGATCAAAATCAAAATAGGTAATGTGGATACTACTTGGTTATAGTTCAATAATTGGAGTGATTCGACACTATGTATCGCCTCCCTAACTATAAAAATATAAGGTTATTATACCTTGAAAATGAAAACGTAAAGATGCTTATTAATGGAAATGAATGTTGTTGTCATACAATAAGGAATAACTCAATTTTGAGAGGCTTTCTCTCTCACAATCCTATTTCAAACAAGGAGGATAAAGACACGTGGATAGAGCATTCCTCAAGACTTTCACAAATAAGTCTTCTCAAGACCTATTTACGCCTCATGCTTCCATAATCAAATAGTTTTGATTAGTTTGGTTTAAATATCAATTCCCTAAACTATCTTTTATCATTTCGTTAGCATTGACAAATGTGTTTAGCACTTTAAATAGGATTAAAGGATCTTTAAACTTGAATCCAATTTATAAAATTTATTTTGAAGCTCCTGAGACCATTCATCAACTTTTCTTCAAATGCTCTCATGCAAATGGTCTTTGGTTGAGCATTCATTAAATAAGGGTTTGTTTGTTTCATTTTTATTTTTGTTTTCAAATTTAGTATTAAAAAAAAATTGTTTGTTTGAGTTTTTTTTATTTTGGTTTCTTCTAGTTTTCAAAAATTATGAAAACAATGTTGGAGTTATGTAAATATAGTGCCCTGGAAAGCAAGTGTATTTACATGTAACTTTATCATCTTCAGTTACAGTTTTGTAATGAAAATATTTATTATTAATAAAACAAAAGAGTTTGGTTTTATCTGTATGAGCATT
>JANITX010000007.1:58636900-58650486 GCA_027564395.1 Erythroxylum ulei
TTCTCACCGCCGGTGCAACTGCTGCTAACGAGACTCTCATCTTTTGTCTCGCTGGAAAAGGAGATGCAATTCTTCTTTCCACACCATACTACCCAGGGTACGTACGTGTAGCTAACTTTCTATGTTTTCATATATATTTCCTGTTGTTTACCAAACTAAGTTACCTGTTATTTATGCATGAAATATACGTTTCTCATCTTATTTTCATATGTCTTTATAGATTTGATCGTGATCTACAGTGGAGAACCAGGGTTAAGATTGTTCATATTCAGTGTACAAGTTCAAATAACTTCCAAATCACTGCACCAGCTCTTGAACGAGCTTATCGAGATGCACAAAATCGTAACCAACACACCCTTAACCAATGCAAACGATCAGCCTTGCCTCAATGTTTTCAATTAAATAGACATTAATAAGTTCATAGATTATTAACAAGAGGCAAGATCAGGCTAACTTTAGAACAACTCAAACTCAAGGTCCTGTCTTCTAGTCTTAAACTCCAAATACTTGTTCATTTCATGTGAGGTTGATTTTGGAACTCCAATATCATATAACTCTGGCAATTCTGGTGGAACGGCACATCGAAGAGGAAAGAGAGAAGTGAGAAGCGAAGTGAGGTGAGGTGGGGTGGGGTCAAGTGCCACGTGTGCATTGGTTGACGAGAGCATAGGACCCATGGGGGCTAATCTGCACCGTCGAATATGTCCCGATATTTTACGGTCTCTGTCGTTTTAGGGGAGGAATCATGAGAAACGACAGGTAAAGGAACCTCTTGCTTCAATTGGGCCCTACCTCATTTTGCTGGCAGGGTATGGCACACATGGTTAGACAGATAAATTGGCTTATTTGATAAAGAGCCGATGATAACGTCTTTTTCATTTCAGCTTTTTTGACTTTATAAAAAAAACTTGTTTGAGTTATTTGATTATTAGTTGGTTCGATTAACTGATTCAACCTAATTAGCTTATTTTTGGATAATCTTGTCTATAAGAGTATTTTAAAGAAATTAAAATGAATCAAAAGTATTTTATTTGAGATATTTTTTAAAAATTTGTTGTTGCTTGTTTTTGTGGAAGAAGAAGAAGAAGAAAATAATTAAAGACAAAAAAAAAAGAAAATAAAGAAGCACGCATAAAAAAAGTTATACAGAAGCAAATTAAATAAGGAGGGATTTAAAGGAATGAATGTTATTTATCTTTTGAGAGGACAGCTGGCGAATGGAGGTTACTTGAGGAATTAAAATGCTACAGGACAAAGCAGAAGAGAGGCGTCGTTTTGGCTATGCGTTTTGAGGCAGCAAAGGAATTAAAGGTGGGACATTTTAATTGTCCAAGAGACTCAGCATGAAATTAAATAGTGATGGAGCAATTAAAACAATTCACGCACAATGAGGACAGCGGGATGACGCAAATTAAACAGATGGGAGAGCAGAATTAATTGGCCAAAGGCAGCGTCCCACAGCTGAAGGACGTCGCACAAGTCAGGAGCAGCTTAAGGCATTAAAAATCAAGCAAATCAGTACACGCATAGTGCGGCAATATGGTCCAATTAATTAACAGGGGTGAACAAAATCAATAGCAGAAAAGAAATGGCAAAAATTTTCTGTGTATCTTATTTCGTAAACTGTACATCATCTCCACATATATACAAGATCGTCTATACTAGTTTATCAGCTAATCTTTGTAAGTAACTAACTGAAAAAAATAACCGCTATCATAAATATCATCATCCCCCCCAAGTTGGAGCTTGTAAGAAATCAAACAAGCCCAACTTGGCAACAAAACCAGTAAAAGCAGGAGTGGAAAGAGATTTGGTAAACATATCAGCCAGCTGAGTGGAGGACGAAGTATGAGACAAAGAAAGAAAACCACAATGCAGCTGGTCACGAACAATGTGACAATCAATGTCCAGGTGCTTGGTCCGTTCATGAAACACGGGATTGGCAGCAATGTGAAGAGCGGCTTGATTGTCGCACTTCAGAGAAACAGGGAGCGGAACAGAAATCCGAAAATCGCGCAGAATATAAGAAATCCATAAAAGTTCACAAACAACAGAACTCATACTGCGATACTCGGCCTCAGCAGATGACTTAGATACCGTGGATTGCTTCTTCGACTTCCAAGAAATCAAAGAGGAACCCAGAAACACACAGAAACCTGAGACAGAACGACGCGAATCAGGGCAGGCAGCCCAATCAGCATCGCAATACGCCGTAAGCTGAAACGAGGAACCCACGGGATAAAACAATCCCAAAGAAGGACAACCCTTCAAATAACGTAAAACATGCTGAGCCGCCTGCCAATGTGTCACCGTGGGCGCATGAACAAACTGGCTGAGCTGATGAATAGCGAACGTAATGTTTGGGCGAGTGTAACCCAAGTACAACAAACGACCAATCAATCGGCGATACGGCTGAGGATCCTCAAGAGGCAAGCCATCGGTAGCAGACAAAACCAAGCCCTTCTGAAGAGGAGTAGTAGCTGGCTTACTACCCATCAAACCTGCATCGGCAATCAAATCCAAGACATACTTCCTCTGGTTAATGTAAAGACCGCGGGAAGATCTGGCAATCTCAAGCCCCAAAAAATATTTTGCATGCTGAAGATCCTTAATAGTAAAAACAGTATCTAAAAACACCTTTACCCTCTGAATCTCCTCAACAGAATCACCAGTGAGTAACATATCATCGACATAAACCAATAAAATCAAAAAACAAGAAGTCTTCAAAGTAAAAAGGCAGTGATCATTCGGGGACTGCTGAAAACCATAAGATTGGAGCCGAGAAGTAAGCTCAGCATTCCACTGACGAGAAGCCTGCTTCAGACCATATAACGAGCGCTTCAATTTACAAACATCATTGGGACCAGCCTGCGTATAACCTTCAGGCGGACGCATATAGACGTCTTCGTCCAGATACCCATGAAGAAAAGCGTTATTTATGTCAAGCTGATGCAAAGGCCACTGGTTAGCAACAACAAGGGCAAACAAAATTCTTACCGTTACGACTTTAGCCACCGAGGAGAAACTATCATGGTAGTCAACACCTTCAATTTGATTGTAGCCCTTGGCAACCAGACGAGCCTTAAATCGATCAACCTCCCCATTAGGTTTCAATTTCACCTTGTAGACCCACTTAGAACCAATCGCCCTCTTCTCGTCAGGTAATCGAGTAAGCTCCCAAGTGCCATTAGCCTCAAGTGCAGCGAGCTCAGAATCCATGGCCGCAACCCATTTGGGATCTTTACAAGCTTGGAAATAAGAGGTCGGCACATGAATAGTAGAAACATTAGCAAGAAACGCAATATAAGAGGCACTGAAATCAGGGTTTACATGAAAGGGAAAAGTAGTAGGAGTATAAGAAGAAGATGAAGGGGTACTGGAAGAAGGCAAATACGAAGGCTGGTGGCTGGTATGAGCGACAAAATCATTCAGCCAAGAGGGCTGATGCCGAGCTCGACTACTGCGCCGAAGAGGAAGCACGGGAGTAGAATTAGAAAAAGGGTTTGGACAAATGGGCTCAGCATCGTCAGAATGGGCCGAATCGCTAGCACGAAGCAGCCCCAAAGACGACCCATCAGTGTCGAGGGGAGTAGAGCCACCATCCACTGGAGGGACAACATACTCGCCAGAAGGCGATGGAAAAACGCAATCGTCCTGCACAGGTGAAGGAAAAAGAACAGACTGTCTAGGAGCATTATCAGCGGCAAAGTGTTTAAAAGGATAAACATCTGAAAGAATTAAATCGTCAACAAATTCGCAGACTATCCAAAATTAATTTTCCGCACAATTAAATCGTCAATCACAAAAGCAAAATACCAAAGACATCGACGTTTGGTAACGCAGTTCGGCACACCTTGCCTATGTCTGCGGGGCCCTCACCCAGATTAATTACTTTCATTGTAGTTCAACAAAATTACACCAGACTGATCTACCCCGTAAGACCCAATCTATGTAACCGGCCCACAGCCTAACTACCCGTGAAAGAATTCACACCCAATAGTACGACCGCCTCGTACTAACCTCAACAGAGGATTTTTCAAACTATTTCTACTTCAAAAACAAAGACAAATAAAATCAAGAATGCAACAGTTTCCGATCAGAAATTCTTCACCAAAATAGCCAAATAACAACACCAACTATATGTGTACTTATCTGTGACAAAGCCTTCTTAATGCTGCAACCATCAACCAAGAACTCAGCAAAAATAGCAACTGCGCATAACCCCTAGACTGCTTGATAGAGATAACACCAATGAAATAATGCTGCTCTGAAAAGACCCACGAAACTAGCTCCAACAGCAGATCAAAATAAAAACAGAGCAACAGCAAATCAGAAAACTACTCTGCAACGTAGTTCACCAAAAGGCAAGAGCCTAAGCACAGATTCCTATAGCCATTGCGTCTCTTGATATACGTATTCAGCGGAAAGCAAAGCGAGAGACTATAGTTCCAGGATAGGAAAGAGACGCACAAGCACTTTCGTTATTAGATTCAACATTCATTCCTCGTACCAATACTTGGGACCACGTCAGTTTCTTCAAAAATCCAATTTAAAAAAACAGCCACCCAAACTCCAATAATCAATATCACAACAACTACGAAAGTCCACCACAAGCCCACGTACAGCTAGGATTTTCTATTCTTTTCATATTCAAACAATGATAATATCAGATAAAGATCAACCCAAAGATTATGCTTATTAGGATTATCTTTCTAAATCAAATTTCAAGCACCTTCCAAAACGCAACCACCAATTTAGGCATATCTTTAAAAATTATTAAGAAAAATCCGATGTCCAATTAAAATGCCAAAAATAAAAATAGAATATATTAAAAATAAATCCTAACACAAACTGATATTGAAAGTTACCGAAAATTTGTCAAGTATTCAGTAGCGCTAAAGGGTAACTAATCACCGTATAGCCTTAATTCGTAGCTTAAGCATTGCGACTTTTACCTTCACAATACCAACGCACTGTTTTTTCTGATATTTTGTATATTAATTGATTGAGATGTTCAATTGGCTATTAATTACTGATCTCACTTGTTTAGAAAGAAATTTTAACTACAGATATTAGTAAATTATGGAGTCATTCTTCTTTTTCAACAAATCCTTACGAACTCGTGTGTGATATGTTGGCAAATTCAGTAGAAAAATAGGGGTTGTAAGCTAAACTAGTTTATTCTGTTCTGTTCTGCTCTTTAGGAAGTGGTTGGACGAAATGGTTTCCTTATCCACTCTCTCATATCCTTACATAACTTAAAAACAACTTTCCAAAACTCAAAGAGTCCAAGTTCTCTAAGTTCATAACAATGGCTGAAGCTGTCATGGGCTTTACTATTTCAAGAGCTTATCTTTGTAACTCTTTCCAAACAACAAAACTCCTGGACACGAACCAATCTTCAAGAACGGTACTGGATTCTCTCCCACCATTTATTTTGTCTAAATTCCCTGTAAGTTTCCAAATTGTTGTGTTCCATTCTCTTTTCTGCGTTGCAGCTCAGGCAATGTTCAAGCTTTAAACCTTTTAATGGATGGCAACAAGTGAGTATTTAGCTATACTTTCACAATTTTACTCACTTCAATATTATTAATGATAATCTAACATTTTCTGATATATAGATATTTCACTTCTAACCACAAGGGGTCAAATCAATTATCTAAGAGAACGTAGATTTCACTGGGTGAATGGATTGTAATCTTTTTTCCCCCTAAAATAAGGTTGAAGGCAACAAGAACAAAAGATTTGCCCCTTTGAGTAAAGTGAATGCTTTCCCAGATTTGCCTTTAATGGCAGTCCTGGTTGAGCATATTGAAGGCCAAAGAGACCTAATAACTATCAAATCCGTGTGGCATCTCAGTGATCGAGCCATTAAGGACGTCTGTAAGTGTTTGTTCTTCATTCTTTACATTCCTCCTATTTGGTCTAGCTTTTCTTATTGCTTTATTGGTTTTGTTGGTTATAGATGTGTTTTATATGATGTTCACTTGTTGGGGTTGCATGGTCTTCAGTGCAATGAAAGTAAGCACCTCTTTTTAATTCATATCCAATTGCTTTTTATTCGAAAGACACAATTCCGTTTCTTTAAGGTGTTTATTTGTAATATGGTTCTATGTACAGGATCCATATTATGATTCAGAGGCATACAGAAAAGATGGAGGGGATGGTACTGGACATTGGATGTATGAGAAGGTCGGGTTGATAGTTATAAATTTAACCATTACTTTTCCTATATATATTAAAGTTAAAAAAACAAAGAGAATGAATTTTGTAGGATTATGCTACATTAGACTAATTACATGTACAGAGCATTCTGATCAGACATTTACATATTTTATCAATAAAAATAATAGCATTAAAGAAATAAAAACAATAAAATATTGAAACCGTTAGTGTGATTAATCAGCAAGAGGACATTGAAGAAGCTGCAAGAGCAGAACTTTGGCGTGAAGAGTTGATTGAGGAGATTGAGCAGAAGGTTGGAGCTGTCCGCGAGCTGGAAGAAGTTGGCACTAAACAGTAGCTCTTTTATGATGTTGGGGAAATTGCAGGTCTATATAAAACAACTTAACTTCTGAAGCCTTTGATTATGTAATGCTAATTTGTGCATGCCTTGATGATTAAAGATAAAAGCAAAGCATAGGAAGAGACGTTTTGTATTTGTATGGTAAATTAGAGGAATTCCAACTTGTGAAGTAACTTATATTTCCGTTCATAATAAGACATTATAAACATATAAATCCACCAACATAATTAAATAGCACGAACCCTTTTGCTATTTAATTTTGATAGGATTACTAAATTAACATTTAGTAATCCTATCAAAATCTCATGTTTTAAGAAATCTTTTAAACATATTCTCATGATCTTTAAAACTCTTGAAAAAAACGTCTTTTAATTTTTTAGAAAAACTATTTCTCTTAAATTTCGGTTAAAAAATAATGATAAAATTGAAAACTAGAGATTTAAATCTGAAATTTGTTTTTTCACTATTCAAACAATCGTATAAACTTTGTACCAAATTTATTATGGCTGCTTTAATTTCACCTTATGAATCTTTTTTTAAACCAAACTACGTACGGTCAGTTGGAGACATATATATCTGAAAACCTTTGATACAAAGTTAATCTTTCTTTTGTGTAATTGCCATATTTGTTTACAAACTACTGCCACAGTCTATTGTTTACAACTTTTGAGGTTTAAACTTCGTTGACAACAAATTGTTTCTAATTTTATCAAAGCCATGCTTCTCCCCTACATTTTTGTTCCATCAATTTTCTAATAAACTGTAGTAATATAAACACATATGACTAATAAATATGTAAAGAATAGTTCTTCTAGTATAAGAGACATTTTGGATTTACTAACTTGTGATTCTAGCCATAAATTTTTTTCACCAAATTGAGACAATCCATTTAATTGAGAAAAGAGAAACTCCCAACTATCTAATTGGAAAAGAACTAAGATTAAGTCCTATACTATTTCACCATTTCCATTTTATTTATATATTGGACTTCCCAAGATTAACAAACAAACCAGTAGTCTAAAAAACATTTAAAAGTAGACCACATAATCTGAATAGATGCAACAAAAGCCTTACAAATAATCATGAAGACATTGGTAAAATAAATATTAATAAGTTGCAGTATCTTGCACAAAGGATGGAATCTTAAATCCTTTTCCCAAGATACAAGTCTTAAACACCTAATCAACTATTCCATAACTAACACAAAAAAGAAGAGGAGAGAGGGAATTACATTGCCTTAATCCTCCGTTACAAGGGAAAAATCCATCAAGTTCTCTTTTCAAGACCAAAGAAAAAGATGCAATTGATATACATTTCCTGATCGTTCTTATAAATCTTATTCCTAAATAATTTTTCGATCTACATAATTGCAGATTTTTTTAATGCCCATTTTCATTAAGCATCTAGGGGAAACTTTCTTACTGCTTAGTTCTTGGTTAATTTAAATATTATTTATTATGGGTTTGTCCTCAATAAAGGCCCTTAGTTCTCATGCATATGTTTAGGTAATACCTCTTGGTTTATGCTCTATAACTAATCGGTTGGTTGTAGTTTAGTGACAAAATAATATAAAGGTACTCTTTATTTTGTACATATTTAGATATATATAATAAATTATATGGCATTATTATACATTAAAAACAAAATTATGATGAGATTCATAATGCAATTATATATTATCCCTAAATTGTTCCTATTCATTGTTCTATTAAGACTGAATATTAATAAAACATAAAAAGACTATCACACATTATGTTTTTCCTTGTTAAGGAAGTCGTCAATCTCATAGACCAAAGTATGGAGATTAAACAAAAGTGTGGGTGCTTATTAGTGAACCAGTTCACCGAATTGACACCATATGTATTTATATGAAAATTTTAATTATGATGACTGCACAAGTGATCCTTTAACTTGAGATCTCCAAAGTTAACTTGTATAAGAATTATTATATTTTGATACTATTTATGACTTGTTATAGTCAAGGATATCTCAATTGGTAGTCATTAGATATAACATGAATTATATGGAGGTAGTTGAGTGATTAAGATAAGATTCATCACCCTAAAGTAATTAAGGATAATGTTTCATTGTTCTTATCTAGTATTTATTCGAAAAATCTTTGGCAAAGGTGGAATGTCGTTTTATAAATAATTTACAAATGTAATTGATTAAATCGATAGCTAATGGTGAAGAACTAATATAATTAGACTCAAAATGAAATAAATATTAATTTCATACTCTATGTCTAATTAGAATATTGAATGATGAAATGATTAAATTATACGAAAAAAATTATGCACAAAAAGGTTAGTTAAAATCACTTTGATATTCCTAAATATTTGGGTGGTCATGATTTGTTGCTAAATGTCATTATTGATCTATAAATATAAATTGTTTAATTAGAGAATTAAATATAAATTAAATGAGTTGAATTTATTTAATTCTAAATATGATTTATGGTTCTAACTTTTATCCATTACCAACATATTTGGGAACCTAATGAGTCATGTATAAAGAATGAATTAAAGAGAGAAAAGATATTTTAATTAAGTTGGAGAAACTTTATGATTAAATATGAGATATTTGGTAAATAAAGATCAATATTAGATATTGGATTTTATTTGTATATAATTGATATTTAATTAGAAATATTTGTAATTGCAATTAAATTTTAATTTTAATTTTAATTTAATTTCAATTAAATTACTAAATGTTCAAAACCTATTATAAATGGGCTTAAGCTCTAATAGAGCTAACACCCCTTGCCTAATCCTCTCTATAAAAGTTGTAGAGTTCTCTCAACTTATTCTGTGGATACCGTTAAAGGTTGAACACTTGTGAAGTTAGTAGTTGAGATGAATTAGTTTTAAAGCTCTAATGGAGCTAACACTCCTTGCTTAATTCTCTCTGCAACAGTTATAGAGTTCCCTCAACTTATTATGTGGATACTGTTAAATATTGAACACATATGAGGCCAGTGGTTGAGATGAACCAGTTTTAGAAACAATTCAAGGGATATAATAAGAAAATGACCAAGTTTCATAATAAGGTATGAATTAAGATTAAATTTTTATTATAATTTATATGTTAATAATTTTAGAGAATTTTAGTGATCTTGTCTTTCGATAAATAAAATACCAAAAAGTTTCATAATTATTCGACTGTGTGTATAATCAGATCCTGATCTAATTTTCTAATAGTGTTATTAGAAAAAACTTTAATTTTATAATTTGATTAAATTGTTTAATTGTTATTGATCTTGAAAATTGAAACTGAAATTGAAATTGAAATTGAAATTAAAACCTTATATTATGAAATCAAATTAGATTTGATTAATAATCTGACTAGTTCTGATTAAGGCCTTTAGAAAGTTAGAAATTTAAAAGCCCTAAACTATCTGAAGCCCAGAATATGGAAACCTTGTTGTTAAGGATCGAATTTGTGAAAGTAAGCTTTAGGATTTGAAACCTATAAACATCAAAATACTCGTTGGAAAGGCAATGAAAGTGTGGTTAGGTGTTGTTTCCATGACTATGTTTGGTGTTGGTGGGTTGTTGCCTAAAGAAACACCTTGCACCCTAACTTGCTTGTAGTTTGGAGCTAGTCGAAGCTCCTACCAGCTACAGCTGTTGGAAGATGGTCTCTATGAATCATTATTACACCCATGAAGGGTGTAATAGTTATTATGCTCTTGAAGTAACTACAAAAAAGTAGTTATATGAAGAACGTTTAACGAAACGTTATATATATGCATCTGTGTGTATGGTTGAAGTTGTTCTTCATCAATAAAGTGTACAAAAAAAAGAATAAAGAAGCATCTCTGCAGAAGATCGTGAATAATGAAAGGTTCTTTTAACTGGTGGAATTACAACAAGAATTCAAGTATGTGATTCTTTGTTTATTATATGCACATGCAAATGATCCTGTTTAACATGATCTCAGTGATTTTGTTTTATCTTGAGTAATCTAACATTGGTATAAGAGCCAGTAATTTTTTTTATGTTATATGCATGTGTAAATTTCCAATACGGCTATGGATGATTTGTGAATAGCTATGCATTTTTATGAATATCGTGAATTTCGGTTTTTCATTTTTCTCTTCTTTTATGAGTGTTCGAAAGATGTTTGTTGGAAGTCTTCAACAGTGAAAAATGACTGGTCTTTTACAGTGACAAAATGGTTCTTACAAAAATGTCGTGTTGAGAGTTGTTTCTTCTCTCTCTCTAAGCCAAGATAGTAAAGAGTAAAACAAACAAACGAAACGAAAGCAAGGCTTAGAAGTATGAACAGCGTTCGAAGCCAATCCATCGGTACTAATAGTACTACTGCACTGATGGTGTATTAATAGAGGGATCACGGTGTAGTCGTGTTAATGGGAGAAGATGGAGATGTTGTCAACAAACCCTTGATGGTTATTCTCTCTGTGAACATCACTTGGGCAAAGGAAGGCTTAGAAGCATGAATAGATACATTGTTATACATATAAGAATAATAAGACAAAAGTCTTTATAAATAGGTTTTTGGATATATGTTTTAAAATAAATGTAACATAAAAATTAGAAATACGTTTTCTAATTGACACAAATTAATTTAGTTAGTTAAATTAGTTTCTATTAATATAAAATATTAGAAATAATGTTTTTTAATACAAGTAAACTAATTTGTTTAAATAAAATAAACTTAGAAATAAATTTCTAAAACCAACAAAATAAGAAATGAGTTTTCTAATTGTATTATTTTTTTGAATTAAAATTAGACATATGTTTTCTAATTAAAATCAAAACTAATTTATTTAGTTAAAATTAGAAAGAAATTTCATTAGAAATTAGTTTCTAATTAAACCAAGATAAATTGATTAGTTCTATTATAATTTAAATTAGCAATAAGTTTCTAATTCTATTTGAATTATTCATATTTGAATATTATTAGATTATAAATAAATTTCTAATTGATTACAAATTAATAACATAATTTGAATAGGTTAATATATTGCTAATAGAATTAAATTGTTTCCATAATATGGACATTAGTTCGCTATGTGTTAGACAAAATAATTTGTTTATTTTGTGCACTCTTTTGATTCCTAAAAATTTGTTTTTCAGGAAAATGCCTATTATTAAGCGAACGCTAAGCTTATTCGACGTGAGGCACAGAAGAGACAAATTGGCAGTATGTATGTAAAATTAGTTAACATGCGTTTAATGCCTAGAAACGGTCTAACATAACATGTTATTTTAGTTAATAACATGATGTAAGAATTATTTTTTGGAGGTTGTCGAGTTTATTCAAATGTTGAAGTAAAATACATGACTTTGCTTGCAACATTACCTCAACCTCAAGGCGAACTAGTATGAATGCTCTAGAATAATATGCCTAACGAGAAGACTTATAGTTTGTTAGTGATGAAATTTATTAAAGAAATGCGTAGAAAGGAGTTGATTGGGACTTTGTATCCTATAGGCCTTCCAATAGAAATAGTAAGAGCTATTGTACATCGGGCTTCGCGAATCGTATCACGCGAACTCGTGAACTCATTTCCATATAGGGTTCGTTACTTATAGACTGTTCGTAGGTTGTAGTATAACTAATACAATATGTTGTTTTATAAGAACAAAGTTTTGATATTTATGTAATATGTTTACATTAATTTTATATAGGAATTCATCTAGAGTAAAGTAATTAGGATTCGATTGTTATATGAATGATGATTGAACACATTTGTGGAATTTTAATTTCATAAGCAATTGTGATCGAATTATTTACTCTATGAACGATTAATGTGACATTAACGTTCATATATGTTTCCTTCTTATTAATAGAAACTTAGTGCTTCAAAATGGCTATTGCTTCGAAGAATATTGTTGCTGAACTCAAAAGGGGTGAGAAACTCAATGGTGACAATTATGAAATCTGGAGTATGAAAATCCAACATATACTGGAGGAGCAAGAGGCTCTTGAACCATTAAACTTAACCATGGAAGTTCATGAGGAGGGCACTACAGCCCAACATAGGAGGGACCATGATGCATATGAATTATAGAAAAAGAAGAACTCTTTAGCTCGCATCACGTTACTAAGTAACATACATAATGATATCATGCGTAAGTTTTGTAAATTTGAAACTGCAAAGGACATGTGGTCTACACTGGCTGCTCGTTTTGGAGGTGCTTCGATAACCAAAGTGAGGTCACTTACAATTAAGTTTGACACTTATAAGAAGCGTCCGAATGATACAATGCAACAACATCTAAGGAAAATGTCCAACATGGTAAGTGAGTTACGTGATGTTGGTCATGAGCTTTCTGATGAACAACAATTGCAAGTTGTGATCCGTTCACTGCCTCAGAGTTGGGAGCAAATGCACCTAACTCATAATGAGAACATTAAGACAATGGAAGATGCTACGAGGCATCTCATTTTGGAAGAAGAGCGTCTTAAAGCCTCAAATATGTCTTCTGAGGCATATGCAGTTAGTTCTAGCTCACGTGGGGCTATGAACAAGAAACGAAAGCATCATAGTGGATATAAGTGGAAGAAGAATAAGAAATTCAACCGCTCTCCTCATGAATCTAAGAAGGCGAAATGGAACCAAAGTGGAAAGGGAAAAAGTTCTTTAAAAAAGAAGAACATGAAACATGTGAAGTGCTATAATTGTGGTAATAAAGGTCACTTTGCTCGAGATTGTACCAAGCCTAAAAAGGTACAACTTTATAGTACAAGCATTTGTTCTGTGAATGTTTCTTGTTTTGTTTTTCTAACTGAATCACATCCTTTATGGATTGCAGACTCAGAAGCAACTAACTACGTAGCGAAGGACCGAGATGCCTTCGTTGAGTTTCGTAAACTCCCACATGATAGTCGATGGCTTTATGTAGGTGACAATTCCGAAGTTACTGTACAAGGAATTGAAGGAATTGACACATGTAAATTGGACATGCGTGGACGACAACCTCTCATCCTACATGAAGTATTATTTGCTCCACAGATTCGTAGGAATCTCTTATCTGTGTTAATGTTGGTTAGACTTGTTTTTAATATAAATTTCAGTAGTGGTGGAATG
>JANITX010000007.1:58674246-58696583 GCA_027564395.1 Erythroxylum ulei
TATTTAATTTTGAAAGTAGTTCCATTTTAATATTAGAAAATAGTTTTCTAATTAAGGAAAACTATTCTCTAATGAGATTATAAATAGTTTTCTAATTGGATTAAAATGTGTTACTTATATAATTTTGAAAAATGAGTTTTTATAAATTATAATAAGTAGTATAATTCAATGAAAAAATTTTCAATTAATTTTAAAAGAGTCAAGATAATTGTAAATAGTTTTCAATTTTATTTGAAATTTTTAAATCAAATTAAATTTTTATTTAAAAAAGAAATTTAATATATTTAGGAATCAATGAATATAATTTAGTTTATTTTTTCCAAATAATTGAAAATATTATTTTAGATTATGAAAATTAATAATTAGAATCAAATGAAGCTTAATACTTTATGCATATAATTTGATTATGCTTGCATAAGTTGCAAACTTTATTTATATGTTTGATATATATATTTATGTATGTAATATTATTATATGTAATTTTTTGTTTGATAAGAAGAAAAAAATTAAACCCCTCATTAAAATATTAAGTATATATTAAGAACATGATTGTTGCCTTCAATTGTTATAAAAATAAACCAGAGTTCTGTTTATTGTTAGGCTTGTTGAACAAATTCAAAGCCGCTTTAACCCAAATATGTTTAGTATTATAATAGTAGGTCCTTCTTAACTAAAATTATGGGATTTGGATTAGTAAACTAATTATCACGTAAATTTAGAGGCAAGGTTAGGATTAACATATAAGATATGTTTTGACAAGAGTTGTAACCTAACTGATCTGAAAGTCACATGAGATGTGAATGATAAAGTAGTTATTTATCTAATTTAAGTTTAGTTGATTTGTTGAGCAAACTCAAGATCAACAAAATTTGAATGAGATCCTAGCTCACTAGAAAGTTTAGAGTAATTTTTCTGAATAGTAGAAAAGGCTATTATTTTGAATAAAATAGTAAGACTAACTAAATACATCATTAAAGTCCTAATCTTATTTGGCAGTCATGATATATAATCAATTACTTTCTTTTCTTACATTTATATTTTTGTTCAAGTGGAAGTTATTTTGTTTAGTATAGTTGATACTAAGTGAACCAAATTATTGGACATAATTTATTTTAGAAAGTTGTATGCCTATTATGCAATTTCACTATTGATCCTTGTTGCGGATTTAGTGTTAAAGTTTTAAAGATATGTCAAAATCATATAGATGACAAAATGTATTGACATTTTGGGTTGAATAATGTCTTATAAACTTTGATGACAACATATAAGATGTATCTCAATATCGTGATAGCAAGATGCAAGAGGATGCATGGAATAGAGCTGAAATGTATAGTGCCTTGATAAAATTGTTTCATTCAATTTATTCTACTAAAAACATAAACATGGACATCAAGTAACGACTTAGCTATGGAATGATAATAGTTGTTATTAGAAGAAAATGATTGCATAAATTTTCTTGCTTATATGTACTATGATAAAGATCATATGTATTTCTAGTTCATTCTTATGAATATTTGATACTAAATTTAGATTCAACATTATTAGAATGTTTAATGCATGGTAAGAAATAGATTTTTGACTAAAAATAGTTAATTTAAGTTTATGCAAATAGATTTTATGTTTTGGATTAAAGGAAACTTATGCTTAACATAAGTGGCAAGAATACAACGTTAAATAATCAAGAGTATCTTTTTATATCGTGTTAGTTAAATCAACATGAGAATCATAAAGTTATATATAAGGATATATGTACCATTTTGATTATGAATAGTATGAAACTTATAAAACTTGTTAAATTGAAGACTAATCAAATTAATCTTTGGTGAAAGGATGATAATGGTATTGAATTATTAAATTTATACATGTCATATTTTAGAAGGAATAACAATTCATAAAAAGATGATACTTATATTTTATCATATTACTAATGACTTTATGTGATATAGTCATATCTATTAAATGAAATAATGATTTAAAATTTTGAACAGTTCAAATTATTTAAATCTAAGTAGAAATTAAGCATTTAGAGTGCTGAAGTACTTTGATGAAATAAATTTAGTGAGTTTTAAATTTTTAGTTATCAATAGGGAATAAGATTCTTCAGTGAATACCTTCATAATAAAATTCCATAAGAGTTTGGATTTATGTGAGGAGAAAAATACAATATGAAATATTGTATGATGCAGTATTACTTCTTCTATGGCTATGCCTGATACAATGACTTACCTTTAATATTTCAATTAAATCAATTAATGAGATTTCATATTAGATATGAAATGCTAGTCTTTAAAAGAATCAAAGTTAATGGTTTAAGGGTGTGATGATTGATTGAAGCATACATTATCCACTAAGTTTAGAACTAAATTGGATAATAAAAGGTTATGAGATATTCAAAAGGTTGGATATGGTCTTACTAACTCATTGAAGAAATTATTTGTTTCAATGAAAACTTATAGGAGAATATTTATCAAGATAAATAGTGGGAGTAAGATCAAATTTGAAAAGTTCATATCTTATGACAATATATCTAATTGGAACTAGTACCTTTGTTGATATAATTAATGTATAGTTTAAATGATACGAGACATTAAAAAATTCACTTTCATGATGAATTCAAATAATTTTTTGTGTGGATGATTGTGAATTTGTCACATCTACAAAAAGGTTAGTAGGAATATAGTTATCCTCTTCAGTGAGAGTATGTAGAGACATATTGCTTAAAGAGAACAACAATTCTAATTTTCAATTGTTGAAAATAGAATTGTTCAAGAATTCACATTAGATATGAAAAGGTAACAATTTAATTATGGCAAGTAAATCTATAAAGATAGTTTGGAAGTTGTTTACCTATTCTAGGTACAAGTACATAGATAATGTATTTAAGATATTTGATACTTATGAAGTATTAAATAAATCCATTGTTATCTATATAAGTTGATATTTGAGTTCAAGGTTATATAGATATTAACATTAGAAATAAATCCTAATTATGGTATAATTTACTTACCACAATGTTATTTTAAGATTAGAAAGGTTTCAATGTAGCAATGGTTGCTAAATAAGTCATAATACATTTTTCATCTAGTGAAAATGATTAATTGGATCAATAAGTTCTTTAATGAACTTAATATAGCGCCTTATATTGTTCAAGATAGTAATGTATTGTGGAATATTAGAGCCAGTGGGTTTGTAAAAGAAGCTAAGGTCTTATCAAAGATCTAAGGATGTATTTAGGAAATATAATTTTCTTAATTATGATTATAAATATGATGAAAGTGATAAGATTTAATCAAGTGCTCAATATAGCGAATCTTATCAAATTCACTCAATAAGCCAATGTCTCAACAGTAGCAAGATCATTATATGGTGATATGATATAATATACTTAAACAATTAGCTTAGTGCAAGTGGATGATTGGTAGTTTATGTCTTACAGTCAATCGATTAGTTGTAGTTTAGTGATAAAATAATTTATAGGCATTCTTTATCTTATACATATTTAGACGTATATAACAAAGTCCATAAGATAATTATACATTGCAAATAAAATTATGGTGAGATTATAATTATGAGATTTATATTGCAATTATGTATTTTCCTTAAACTATTTCTAGTTATTTTTCTATTAATACTTGACATAAATAGAAGGTAAAAAGACTAACAAACGTTATATTTTTCCTTATGATAGAAGCAATCGATCTTATAGACTAAAGTATGAGGATATTTAAACAAACGTGTGGTTGATTGTTAGAGAATAAGTCACTAAATTAATCTCATATGAGAAATCTATTTGGAACTTTTTTTGAAAGAAAATCTATTTTAAAAATTACTTGTATGTCTATGGAAATTCTCACTGTGATGATTGTATAAGTGATCATTTGACTTGAGCCTCCAAAGTTATCTCATATAGGGATTACTATATTTTGATACTACTTATGACATGTTCTAGTCAAGGATAACTCAATTGGTAGTCATTGAATATAACATAAACTATATGAAGATAATTGAGTAATCAAGATAGAATTCATCACCCTAAAATAATTAGGGAGAATGTTTATGATTCTCAATTAGTATTGATTCGAGAAATCCTTGACTAAGGTAGAATGTGGTTTTTAAATAGTTTACAAATGTCATTAATTAAATCAATAGCTAATAATGGAGAAATAATATGATTGAACTCAAAATAGAGTAGACATTAATTTCATGATTTATGTCTAATCGCAATCATAGAGTAGACATTAATTTCATGCTTTACGTCTAATCGGAACATTAAATGATGAAATAATTGAATTATATGAAAAATAATGTATCGAAAGGTTAGTCAAAATCACTTTAACATTCCTAATTATTTGAGTGGTCATGATGTGTTGTTAAACATCAATCTTGATCTATGGATATAAATTATTAAGTTTAATTTATCTAATCCTAAATATGATTTAAAATTATAATTTGTAACCATTACTAACATATTTGGAAACCTAATGAGTTACACATAAAGAATGAGTTAAAGAGAGAAAAGATATTTTAATCAAATTGGACTTGATTGTAAAGTTTGAGAAACTTTATAGTTATATGTGAGATATTTAAAAAATATGGATCAATAAGAGATATCAGATTTTATTTGGACATAATTAGTATTTATAATTCTAACTAAAATGTTATTGAAATTAAAATTTAATTTCAATTAAATTACTAAAATATCCAAAACCTATTATAATTAGACTTAAACTCTAACGAAGCTGACATTCCTTACCTAATCATCTCTGTAACAATTGCAGAGTTCTTTTAACTTGTTATCTGGATATTGTTAGATGTTAGAAATTTATGAGACTATGGTGGTTGAGATGAACCAGTTTTGAAAACAATTTGACGAATATGATAAGAAAAATATCAAGCTTTAGAATAAGATATGAATTGAGATTTATGCTTTATTATAATTTACGTGTTAATCATTTATAAAATTTTAGTGATTTTTACTTTTGAAAAATTACATACAAAAAAGTTTCCTAATTATTTCCCTACGTGGGATCAAATTTTGGCCTAATTTCCCAACAATATATACCATCTTCAATCTATTTATTAACATTTTAGAGATGCACTTATATAAGGTATTACAACATAAGAGTGGTCTAAAATCACTCTTCAAGTTAGGATAGTTAACTTTTGGTAAAAGAGTAAGCAAAGTACAATTTACCTACTTTAGCATTTTACCATAACTAAAAAATCCAAAATTACTACAAAACTTCTGGACTAATGACTTCCCATGCTGCCTTGAAGAATCATTGTCAAACCTGTTTGGACCTGGACTTTTGTTAACATTGATATCAAATATGGCATGTTTGACATCCTCTGCATTAAATGGCTTTGCAAGTTGCATCTGTCATTCCGATTTCAATCTAGATCTGTTGCAAAAATCTATCCCTCAACAATCAACTGGAGCTCTTTATTTTTTTGTATATAACAAGAATCCACAAATTATTTAGATACATTACTATATTCAGTTAGCAATTGCCCTTGACGATCCACGATAGTCAGAGTTCTCATTTTGTAATTTCTTTTCTTCAATACTACATGTCTTTTGATCGCCATGTTTTAACCATGTGGCTTTTGACTTTTAATGGAGGAATTTTTCGACAGCCTTAGTTCTTTCAATAAAAACCTTTTGAGCAAATTTTTCCTAACCTTAAAGCTACATATTCATAGGGTTTACATACAACAATGTTTGAGCCTCAATCAATTCCAGTTTCTCTTGCATACCTTGGTGTTCAACATCAATGAACTTATCCTGATTCAACTGTTTTACATAGCCCTTCATATGCTTCAATTTTTGTATAGACTCTTCCCCTCAATTCCAATATTCCATATTTTTCAAATGTAGGTAAAAACTAAGCATAATTTGACCATATATTGAAGTACTAAAATGGCTGCTTCTTAAGCTACAAATTAAGAGTTAACTGAAGTATTATAGGACTATGACCTGATATGCCTTCAGGTAAGAAGATAGCCTCAACTGCATTAAAATCCTAACACCAATGAGTATTTACCATAACTATATCAATCAAAAATTTTCTTTGGAGACACTTTTGAAAAAGTCATATCACCAACCAAAATAATGGAAGTAGTTTTTTTCAACAATCCACTCTTTTCCTGTATCCCTTCATTATATGAGTAAATGTAATTACTACACATGGCGTCATTGTTTAATTTTAAAAAAATCATATTACAAACACATCATATTTCTTATTTGTTTAAACAATTATATGTCTATTGTTGAATATTGTCTCAAAGTCAGAAATCTCAACTTCTCAAAGTTAGAAATTGAAGCTTACAAAGTCAGAAATCTTACCTTCTCAAAGTCAGAAATTGAAGCTTGCTTTCAGTGATTGTTGACTCAACAATGGTGGCTTGATTTTTTGATGGAATTTGGTGCAACTAACTTTGACATGCACCCATGGAATTCTCTATAAAAGAGAAGCAACAACAACGAAGGAGAAGTGAGAGCACAAGATTTCTGGTGTGAGAAGAGAGAAGGAGTTGTTTAGTGTGAGAGAGTAGAAAATTTTCGAAGGAGAAGAGAGAGAAGAATAGTGAGAGGGAGAGAAGAAAAAAAATATTTTGTTTTCTTTTTAGTAGGAGTGGGTGAATTGGGTTAATTTGGGTCTTTGGAGAAATTGACTGATAAACACTATTGTATGCTCTCATTGATTATAGTGAAATATTCAGTCGTCTCCAAATTAGACGTAGGCATTGCCGAACCAGTATAAAAATATTGGTGTTCTTGTTGTTATTTTATTTTTACTCCAAATTTATTAACGTTTCCATACAACAAGTGGTATCAGAGCTCCAGTTTTTTCGACTGGGGTGTTGTAGGAGTGAAAATCTGTCGATGAACAGTGTCAGTGCTACAGTTCCTGTGAACAGTGATGGTGTTACAGTACCCGCGAACAGTGTCATTGTTGCAGTCCTCTGCTACAGTAACAGTACGTATTGGTGAATAGTGACGAGTAGATGGCTAGAGATAAGGACGAGCCCGTTAAGTGGGAGTCAATATCGTCATCATCGACACCTACATCCAATAGACATCCAATTGCTACTACAAGGTTAGAGGTTGATAAATTTAATGGCTCTAACAATTTTGGTATGTGGCAGTGTGAAGTTATGGATATATTGTATCAACATGAGTTGGATATGGTTCTGGAAGATAAACCCGAAGATATGGATGACATGCACTGGACGTGAATTAATCTCCATGCTTGTGCCTCTATTCGATCATTCCTTGATAAGGAACTGAAATATCCTTATATGAAGGAAACTTCTGCTAAGGAGTTATGGACGAAATTGGAAGAAAAGTATATGACTAAGAGCGCAGAAAATCGGTTCTTCTTGAAGAAGCAACTCTTCCGATTTCAGTATCGTTCAGGTATTTCTATGCATGAACACCTAAATGATTATAATAAAATACCTGCTGATTTAGCAAATCTTGATGTGAAAATTCTTGACGAGGATAAGGCACTATGTTTGTTAAATTCACTGCCTGATGATTATGATCATTTGACAACTACTTTGATGTATGGAAAATCTGAGGTGAAACTTGATGAGGTTTCTGCGGCATTGTTGAATCATGAATGTCGTAAGAAGGAACTGAAGACTCATAATTCACAAACTGAGGCACTCACTGCAAAGGGACAAACAGAGGAAAGAAAACATGGGAAGCGGGGAAAATCTCGTTCAAAGTCACGAGGGAAGTTTCCTACTAAAGATGAATGTGTCTTTTGTCGCCAAAAGGATCATTGGAAGAAAGACTGCCCCAAATTGAAGAACAAAGAGAAGGAGAAAGTAGGTTATGTAGCAAATGTTGTAAAATCTAAAGATGATGATTTTGAGTTTGCTTTGGTTAGTTCATCTGCTGATAGTCACTCCAAGGAGTGGATTTTGGATTCAGGTTGCACCTATCGTATGTGTCCCATTCGGGAATGGTTCTCTAGCTTCCAGGATCTGGATGGTGGAGTTGTTTTGATGGGAAATAATAATGCCTACAAAACACAAGGGATAAGCAAAGTCTGTTTGAAGATGCATAATGGAACAGTCAGAGAATTGATTGATGTTCGGTATGTACCGGATATGAAGAAGAATCTTATCTCATTAGGAGCAATGGAATCCAAGGGTATTAAGATCACTATAGAGGGTGGAGTTCTTAAAGCTGTGTATAGGGCATTGGTGGTGATGAAAGGTACAAGAAGAAATAACTTGTATTTCCTTGCAGGGGAGTACAGTTATTGGTGGAGCAGCTATCACTGAAGCTGTTGACGTAGATAGCTCAGACACTACAAGGTTATGGCATATGCGTTTTGGGCATGCTCGTGAAAAAGCATTGTAAGGATTGGTGAAGCAAGGCTTATTGAAAGGTGCAAAGGCATGTAAATTGGAATTCTGTGAACACTGTGAATTAGGTAAGCAAACTAGAGTGAAATTTGGCACTGCTATTCACCATACTAAAGGCATTCTAGATTATGTTCACACTGATGTTTGGGGACCTTCCAAGAATGCATCTTGGGGAGGTAGCCATTATTTTGTCTCCTTTATTGATGACTTCTATAGAAGAGTATGGGTGTACACCATGAAGCATAAAGATGAAGTCTTAAAGATATTCCTAAAGTGGAAAAAGATGATTGAAATGCAAAGCGATCGAAAGATCAAGACTCCCAGATCAGATAATGGTGGTGAATATAAGTTTGACCCTTTTTTGGAAGTTTGTCAAGATGAGAGTATTATGAGACATTTCACGGTTAGGGAGACACCATAACATAATAGGGTGGCAGAGCACATGAACCGTACTTTACTTGAGAAAATTCAGTGTATGTTGTCTAATATTGGTTTAGGCAAGGTATTTTGGGCTGAGGCAATTACTTATGCAAGTTATATTATTAATCGGTTGCCTACTACTGAAAACAAGGGCAAAACACCCATGGAGGTATGGTCTGGTAAACCTTATGCTGATTACAAGTATTTACACATATTTGGTTATCCTGCTCACTATCGTGTCAAGGAAAGCAAGTTGGATCCAAGAGCAAAGAGAGCTCTATTTATAGGCTTTAGCACTGGCGTGAAAGGATACCAACTTTGGTGTCCAGATGAGAAGAAATTTGTTGTAAGTAGAGATGTGACTTTTGATGAGATTGCTATGGTTAATCAGAACAAGCATGAAGAGAAAATTGAAGTGACCAAGATCGTGAGTAGTTCAAAATAGGTGGAGTTATTGAAGACCCCAGTTGTTCCAGTAAGGTCTGATGTTACAGACACTAGTCCTATAGTTGATTTTGATGATGAGGACAAGGATAATGAAGAGGAAATATCTACCCAAAAACCACCACAGCAACAAGATTCTATTGCAACTAAAAGATCAAGAAGGGAAATTCGAAAGCCTGCTCGATTTATTGATATTGTGGCATATGCACTTCCCGTTATTGAAGATGATATTCCATCCACCTACAAAGAAGTTGTTAGGAGTTCAAAGAGCATGGAGTGGAAGAAATCTATGGATGAGGAGATAAAATCTCTTTATAAAAATAAGAATTGGAAGATGGTTCAGTTACCAAAAGGGAAGAAAGAAATTAGTTGTAAATGGGTATATGCTAAGAAGATGGAATCTTTGGGAAAAGACAATGTAAGCTTCAAAGCCAGATTGGTAGCAAAAGGCTATGGTTAAAAAGAAGGCATTGACTACAACGAGGTATTATCTTCTGTAGTAAAACATTCTTCCACTCGTATTTTGTTGGCTTTGGTTGTGTAGTTTGACCTTGAGTTGGCTCAACTTGATGTCAAGACAGCGTTCTCACATGGTGATTTGGAGGAAGATATTTTTTATGTCTCAGCCAGAAGGGTTTACGGTTATTGACAAAGAAAATTGGGTTTGCAAATTGCAAAAATTATTGTATGGTTTGAAGCAGTCTCCAAGACAATGGTACAAGCGATTTGATAGGTTTATGATCAAGCAGAAGTACTCAAGAAGTCATTATGATCATTGTGTATACTTTTACAGGGTACAAGATGGAACCTTTATTTATTTGCTTTTATATGTTAATGATATGCTTATAACATGTAAAAACAAAATGGAGATTGAAAGACTGAAGACTCAACTGAGTAATGAATTTGAGATGAAGGACTTGGGAGAAGCTCAGAAGATACTAGGTATAGAAATTGAAAGAGATAGAGTAAAAGGCAAGATTGGTTTGTGTCAAAAGCAGTATTTGAAGAAGGTACTACAACGTTTCGGGATGAATGAAAATTCAAAACCGGTTAGTACCCTTCTTGCTCCTCATTTCAAACTTAGTAATTCCATGTCTCCTAACACAGATGAGGAGAGTCATTACATGGCTCAAATTCTATATGCAAGTGTTGTTGGTAGTTTGATGTATGCTATGGTGTGTAATAGGCCAGATATTTCACAAACTGTTAGTATTGTTAGTAGATATATGTATAATCCAGGAAAAGGGCATTGACAAGTTGTGAAATGGATTCTACGGTATATTCTGGGTACTGTGGATGTTGGTTTATTATTTCAACAAAATGAAGTTACTGGTCAATGTGTTGTTGGATATGTAGATTCTGATTACGCAGGTGATTTGGACAAGCATAAGTTCACTACAAGTTTTGTATTCACTCTTACTAGAGGTCTAATGAGTTGGAAATCAACTTTGCAATTTACAGTTGCTTTATCAACTACTGAGGTAGAATACATGGCAGTAACAGAAGCTATTAAAGAAGCCATATGATTTCAAGGGTTGTTTGATGACTTAGGGGTCCATCAGGACTATGTGGATGTTCATTGCGACAGTCAGAGCACTATTTATTGAGTAAAGAATCAAGTTCATCAAGCACATACAAAACACATTGATGTGAGGTTCCATTTTGTTCGTGAGATTATTGATGAGGGAGATATTCTTCTTTAGAATATTAGGACCGCCGACAATCTTGCTGATATGTTGACAAAACTAGTTTCGTTACTCAAGTTTAAGCATCGCTTAGAATTGATTGACATTTGTAAAATTTGTTGATTGCCCCGTAGGGAATTGGGAGACAACCATTGGGAGTTCCACTTCAAGGATTTGAGCCAAGGTGGAGATTGTTGAGTATTGTCTCAAAGTCAGAAATAGTAGCTTGTTTTTAGTGATTGTTGAGTCAGAAATGGTGGCTTGTTTTTCGGTAGATTTTGGTGCAGCTGACCTTCACCTATTAACTTCTCTATAAAAAAGAAGCAGCAACAGCGGAAGAGTATGTGTGAGAAGAAAGCAGAAAATTTCTAGTGTGAGAGAGAGCACAATGTTTCCAGAGCAAGGAAAGAGTACAAATTTCCAGAGGGAGAGAGAAAAAAACATTTATATTTTTTTTCTTCCTAGTAGGAGTATGAGAGCTTGGGTTAATTTGGATTTTTTGGAAAATTGAGTGATAAACACTATTGTATGCTCTCATTGATTATAGTGAAATACTCATTCGTCTCCGAACTAGACGTAGGCATTGCCGAACCAGTATAAAAATTTTAGTGTTCTTGTTGTTGTTTTATTTTTCACTCCAAATTTATTAATGTTTTTGCACAACACCTCAAACAGTTGCCGAGGAATGGAATGCGGAGGCCATGCCAACTTTCGTCTTCCTGAAACAAGGGAAGGCTGTGGAGAAAGTCGTGGGAGCAAAGAATGATGAACTGCAAAAGAAGGTAGAGATGTACTTAGCTAGTTGAAGCTGACAGTCTGCTTGTGTCTTTATTTGTTTGCTAGTTAGTTGTTAAACAACTTGAGACCGTTTAAAGTTTATTATCCTTGTGCGTTGTAAGAACAATATGGACCCCTGTCCCATCCATGGTATATGCATATTTTCATGCTTGTTTAATGATGTTTTATCCATGTCGTGGTCCAAAAAAGGGAATATTTGTTTTTGGAATGGAAATATTGAATCAAGAGAATGAAATCAATGATTTAGTTAAATTTGAAAGTGAAACTATTAATTTTCATTATGATGATTACATGAGATGTAAAATTAAAGAAAATTTCTCAATGAATATTTGACAAAAGTTTGATCTTTAACAACTCAGCTTTGAGACAATCATTATTATTATCATTAAGATTAACACCCAGCTATAATTCCGCTGAGACGTGAGGTCTAAAAAAGATCAATAATAGAAAGTCTTACTTCTATTTAATAACAAAACTGTTTTTAATTCTGATAGACCAACACAAATTATGTCATAATTTTTTTTTATAAAAATTGTTATATAATTTTGACATTTAAATTTAATATGATACTTTGAATTACGTAAGAATTAAAATTAAAATTTAGTTTCAATTTCAATTTCTTGCAACATTTAAACGCACCATTTCACTCACTTCGGTGAAGACACTTAAATCTAGCTTGAGTTCTCTCATAAAAGTTTCTCCAGTTTACCTTTAGAATCGTATCTGCAGCTTACCGGCATAACGTACCAATGCATATGCACTGGGAATTCAAATGAAAAGGTTGAAAAGGGTAGTGAACTCTGTTGTTTATGGATAGTTTCATGCATGTTTTTTGGGATGAATTGTCTGTCATGTCTGTCCTTTAGCAAAACTGGAATATATTCCACACTTCGTGTAAGATGGGGTACACACAGGCTCTTTAGATTTCAAGAAGACGCAACTGTCCAAACTGGGATCCACTACCAACATGAACCTACGACTGGTTCTGTACCCATCTGGTTACAAACTGATAAACAAATCACACCACTACAGTCCCCTGTGCCCGTATCCACTTAAAAGGCTGGGAACTGGGAGGGCCTTGCTTTTCACCAAGTCCCTGAATAATAAGAACTTGCGAATTTTGCAACTCCTATCTAAAAACCGCTAATTTACAGTTGCTAACTAACATACATAAATCAAGACAGACTAAATGCACTTGAACACCCATCGATGGCCATAGCCTCTCGCTTTCTGAGAGATCACAGCATCTTCAGCAATCTAACGTAAAACTTTTTTTCCTGCACTCTTCCCACTGTACCTCCTTTGCTTCTCTTGCTGGTACTGTGGTTAACTTACTACAACATAAATTAGAGATCATTCTTGCACATTCTTAGGAGTTTGATCGAGCACATACAGCTTCGACAGACAATTTTTTCAATACATTTGGACATGGGTCTTGGCCGAAGTTGCTGTTGGATATGGTGACTGTGCATCTCTGCTGCCCTACACATTTCTGTGCAAAAATGAACAGAGGACTATAAAGAACTGTTCTACACTAGAAATTAGCAAGCAAGAGAGAGTAGAGATAAAATACCTTCTCCAAGATGGCGTAAGAGGTAGGAGCGTGGCAAGGGCCTTGCTGATAGCTCCCACAAGTTCCCAAAGGAGTTCCAAAGCTTGCAAATTTAATTGAAGAGATGGACTGCCCTGGACTACACCGGAGGTGGATCTTAGGACTGTGGAACTCTTCAGCTTTTCCATAGCTTTCAATTTGCCAATTCTTTACCGTTGGATGGAACTCTGAGACCTCAGCACAAACACTGCTCACTGATCTCTTGACAAGAGAAATTCTCGAGGGATTCCCTCCAAGTTCCTCAAAAACTACTAACAGATTTTGTGTTGGCTTCAGCCAAGATCGAGGAACATGATACCTGAAAGCAAAATTTTCTTATTGGCATAATAGACAAGATTTCAAAAACAACTTTGCATGACTTATCTTAATGTATATGTCTATCTTTGAAATATTTACCATCGTTGGGTTGGTTGGCCACAACCAAGCTGACATTTAGGAGGACGGAATGCGCCCGTGTAACTACATCCATTGCAATTGCCATAAGCATATGCAGTCCAGTATCTTCCTATGCTCTGCCCATTTATCCATATCTGACCCTTTCCCATGCCTTCCATATCCAAAGCCAATGGCTCATCTCCTTCAGGGGCATTGAAATAGGCCTGAAAAGTTCCATTAAGTTTGATTGAGACACCAGTGATTCATTTTCTGAACTAATGTTAAGTGCAGTCTCCCAAATTTACTACCTTATGCCATGTCAATGGCTGTTGCCTCTGTGCAATTAAGGATGCCTGCATCCACTGAACAGAAGAAACACTGTTTGGGGAAATAAGATTCATGGCTTCTCCTTTAAGACCCACCTGTTTGATAACAAAAATTAGTGATTGAACCTTTGAGCTAACAAGTTGAGAAAGTGGTCAACGTGCACAACCTGATAGGTCCACTTTTGCCAGGACAAGTCCCATTTTCCCTGGTCAAGTCCATGCAGCGCAACTGGACCTTGGATTCCTGTATTCCACGTCTCATAGTGTCCACCAACATTCTTCAATATCAAGAAAGAAACATAAGTTTGAGAAATTAAATACATACGTAGCCGCAACATACCCTAGTTTTCTTGACTGGGCTACCGTATATGGTCAACCACTAACATGTGAGCCATATTTAGACTCTATGTACGAGCCTAAACCATAGAAGCTACTATTTGATGTTAAAAGAGCGCTTTCTTTTAGTTTCTTCCTTTCCTTTCCAATGTAAGTTATGCCTCTTTAAGGATTTTTCAGGTAAGTGTGTGTCATTTCCCCTGATAAAAGAAAGGATCTGATAGTAAGTGCAGACAGTTTGTCTTAAGCTATAATAAGTGCAGATAGCTTGTCTTAAGCACTAATCACTTATCAGAACTTTTTAAGATTTCAAGTAATGATTCAACTAGCAGCCACATGAGTTGTGCAGAATTCTTATCGCTGTTACAAACATTTCAAGTGATAAATCTAGTAAATCCTCTATAGGGGGACAAAAGAAACTAACTGGCAATCCAACAGCAACGCTTAGCAATGCAATTTGGTTTTCTCCAGCACGTAAATTGACCTTCCCAGTATATGTAAACCTTCTATTTTGTCTTGTCCCAAAGGCAGAACCTAATACAAGGCATATAAATCTTAGTTTTCATAATTCAGCTCAAATGGAAAATATGAAGCATGTAATTCATCCATGTACCTGAAAGCTGTCCATTAATGAAAACATGCACAGCATGGCCTGATGACTGGACAATGAGAGTGGGAAGTTCCCCTCCACGCAGAAAGGATTCAGATGCAGCAATATCAACACTGTTGTTCAGTTGGCAGGAAGCAGGTTAGTATTATAATGAGATTCCTCTTTTGCTCTTTAAAAATCAAGTATAGCAACAATTAGAAGTATTCAACTGTTTCTTTGGCAAGTTGACGGTGAAGAAGAATAGAAAGAGATGAAGAAAGACGTAACATGCCATGCCACAGGGACAACATAAAGTGGAGGATCCCAGATATTGTTTTGAACACTCTCACCTACTTATGTACCACAAGTAGTCACTAGTATCCCTTGTGACATTTATCTGCTCCAAAAGACCAGGGACTGTGAAAGTTGAACTGTCATCAAGTGCAGAAATATCCTCATCATAGCTCTCCCATGAAAGCATTTCAGTACTCGTTGGCAACATTTCCATTTGTGACGTTTGAACTCCAACCTATGAATACGAGTATAAGTTGTATTTTCTTTCGAATGGATTCACAATGTGGAAAAAGAGTTTCTTCCCTTACAGCTCCCACCATCCCCCTACTTCCTCGTCTCTCTCTCTTAACGGTGCATAGCTCTGATTTGGGAGTGAAGATGTAGAAAAATACCTTTGCAGTGTTAAAGACCACATTCCTGCAATCAGGAAGGATGCTGATGGACCAAGGAGGCAAATTATAGTGCATATTATTGAAAAGCACTCTCCCAGCAGTTTGTGTATCGTAGTTTGCAAGAAAAGCAGCACAATCTCCTGATTCTGTGGAGTATACATGAGCCTGAAAGATCCAAATTTTGGGTCAATATCTCTAATCCAGAATAAAATTTCCTGAAACAAGATGTTTTCAGAGAGAGGATAATACCTGCTGATAGGTCCCCAGTTGAGTCACAATAGGATCAGTTGAAGTTAAAGCTTGCTCACACATCTTAATGGATCTATGGAGCTCCTTTAGATGTCCATACTTCGGTTGCCTGATCAAACCTGTCAATTGAAAGAAGTCAAAGCAGTTAGATGCTTTTCCAGTTGCACTTCATGTTAGAGACTAGTTATTAAATCGTGAGCTTTTGGATTTTTGTACACACCAAAAATCTAGTCGTGAATTCAAAGAAATTAGGTAGATTTCCATAAGACTGACTAATGGTCCATCCTTGGAGTTTTTTTTTTCCAGACAAATCAATATATATTATAGTTTAGTGTTCCAAATGTATTTAGATGAACGTAACCGTATTGTCCTTATTATATCACATGGAAGTTCAGACCCTAATCATGGAATATTTTTTCATAGACTTGTTGAAGGTAAACACATGCAACTCATCCTTACCATATTCATCCAGTGGAGCATCGTAGTCATAGCTGGTAGTGATGAAAGGGCCTCCGGCGCTGCGACCAAAGTTAGTCCCTCCATGGTACTGTTTTGAATATTGGAAACCACTATTAGTAAAAGAGAATTTAAGGTTCATTTCAATCCAGTTACAAATAAAATTACAGGTAAAAACAGACCATGTAGTAGTTAACAAAGGATCCTCCTTTCTGAATGAATCGAGCAACCGCAAATGCCAAATCTTGGACAGGACGCTCATGAATTGGACCACCAAACTCCGTGAACCTTCACAATTTGAAAAACATGTTCAATACATTATGAAAGTTAAATTTGTAGTTAATTGATCAGTTTGATTCAAACAACAATATGAATATCCTTACCATCCACTCCAAGCTTCTGTCCAAATAGTTGGCTTGTAAGGTTTGTTGGGAGAAAATGAGTCACAGTAAAACCCATTGCATGTATTTATCTACCATTGGAAATGAGAAAGTCATTGAATTGTATAGCAATGAAACACACAAACTTTTGTTGGTCAAGAATGGACTGCTTACCACTGGATCTGGGGCATCTTCTTCCTTGCACATCACCCATGGGACTCCAGTTCCTGTTTGAACAGCCATATTTGCCGCCCATGTCATATAATTATGACCGGCAGAACCAAGTAGCTTGCTCTGTTGGCCGTACTCATTCTCAATCTGGACAGAAATACATGAGGCAAGACGAGGAAAACATATGATTACTCTTAGCTCTTATCAAAGTAACGGGAATAAGTTAACTGATAAATTCTTCTCTTGTTTATGCATTAGTCACGGGTCATCTGAGTTACGTTAGCATTGAAGAAGGACAAAAAGAGTCAGCCACATGAATTCACATCTCAGAACTGCAGAAGACTTGAATCTGTAAGAGCAAAAGAATTGAACGAGTACGTACTTGAGATAGTATAATGGGCCCACCCTGGGACTCAAACAAATTATGACTCTTCATCAATCCCACAATCTTCTCAGTGAATCCTTGCATTGCCCTCTGCCACATTCAAGACTCCTTATTACGAGCATATTATAAATTAAAGAATCCAAGATTTCACCAATTCCGAATTGTTTCTGCTGTCAATTTGTTACATACTTAAACACCAAGATCTAAGGCAAAGGGAAAACCTTGAAAGGCTCATTGTCTGTTCGAAAACTTATTCCTGGTACATACTTCAGCCAAACGGGAAATCCTCTGCAAACAACATGCAGTATATTGGAAAGGACGTAAGTAAAGTTTTACTCACACATATCAGCAACTACACCTACAGTGGGAGAAAAAAAGACTATGGGGGTAAAGAACCGTCTTACAGGTAAAGAACCGGCTTACTGGTAAAGAACCGGCTTACTGGTAAATTAAAAAAAAATGGATTCTGAGAGGATCAGAGGAAGAATGTTAGGTACCCGAAATTCCACTCTCCACAGACATAAGGTCCGATGCGGATATGGGCATAGAGGCCTGCTTTTTGTATTGTCTTTAGGAATCTTACTAGATCATATCTTCCTTCGAAGTTGTACTATAATCAGTAAAAGAATGCAAATTAACACTAAAGAGTAGCAGAAACCTAGAAGGAAACACTAACTACTGAAAAGAAATCGGAATGTGTATACTAATTATGTACATTTCCAGGTGTAGGCTCATGCACATTCCAGAAAACATAGGTCTCAATCACATCAATGCCTCCATCTTTTGCCTTCTGTATAAGATCTTCCCACATCTGCCGAAACCCACATTCCCCAAGAAATTAGTTACACCGAAAAAAACCAAGTGGAAGCGATTAAGAAGCATCATAAACAAGAAAAGTGGTACTCAAAGGAAAAGATATAGAACAGAAAGAATTCAGGGTAAAGTACATCAGGAGTGCTCCGTGGGTAATGAATGGAACCAGAGAAGAGGAGTCTTCTTTGACCATTAATCAAAATTGCCATCCTGTCGTAGGTTACATTACACTGAATCAGCTGAGAAGCTAAGCACAAAACCAAGCATAACAATGCTACCAACTTGGAAACGGTGTTAGTTCCCATTCTTCCTTTCACTTAGCTCACAAAAGGTTCTGTATGAAGGCAAAGAATGAACAGATAGTCAGAAAGAGAGAAAGGGGGTTTTGTGGTGTGGTCTACTGTGGAGCAGAAACAGGGTCCATTACTGCTTTGGACTCCACACTCACAGGTTTCAGACTCTGAGCTTGGCAGAGCATATATATATATATTAACTCCACACAACTATTAACCTGACACAGTTCACAAGTGGCAAGAGTCTCCACTCTCCACTGCGTGGCTGTGAGCTACTAGCCCTTCTACAATCCCATGACTAAGAAATGCCTTACAAAACAGGGAAAAGGACCAAACAACGGTAAATCTAAGAAGCTTTTATACACTTATTTTAACTGATAATAGGGAACGGTTGAACAACATTGGTGAGTGTTAAACACGCGTTAACAGAATCTACTATTAAAGGTAAAGTGAAATTCTTTGGCCATTTTCAATACCTGTGTGCCCAACTCTCAACGTCAAAAAAGCCCTTCTACAATCCCATGAAAGAAGAGAGTTTTTGATGTAATGAAAAAACAGAAATAAAAATTGTTACTTTCTCACTGTTGTTTAATATAATTCACAGGCTGTCACTGGTGAGACATTGAAAGGGTTTGACCCGTAATAATGGAAGCTGACTAGGGGCATCACCGGAACAAAAGGAAAAGAACAGGTTAAAGACAAATGCCTAATTTGCTGCTTTTCCCATGACGTGAGGAAACCCCATTCTCTCAATATGTATCTTCTCTGTCACAATTCTTGCTTCTATGAATGACACGATTCATTACCAACTTTGCCTGTCTCAAATCTGTTCTTCCATTACATCTCCCGAGAACCCTACTATCTGTCACATTAATGTCTAGCTACAAACAATTCTTGCCGATTCATCGCTTGATCCTGGTGGCTCTGTTAGCTTCCTGGTTGGTGTTAAAGAACACAGAGATTGATACTTTTAACGAATATGGTACAAAAGGCAGAGTAATGGGTATTGGTGCTCATACCTACTTCACCATCTTATGTCCACTTTCTCTTAAGTGTTGAATGGAAAATCCATGCAAATCTTTTGGCCAACTTTTCTAATCTAACGCAGTCTGCAAAAAATTATAATGGAAGAATCTAGGTTGGAATAATTCTTAACGGTTAAAACTGAAGCATATTCGTCCAAAGCAAAAAGGTAAAAACTGAAGCATCATTACATGGGAACTAAGTTGGTGTCTATCCCATCAAAACTTGCTGATGAACTCCTTCAATTAATGAGAAAAGTGAAGCCATTTCTCAGGCGCTGCTCGTCAATCTCTGCTCCTTAAAGTGCTGTAATAACGGATACCCATCCTACTCACTAATTATCACTTTCTTTTGCTTTATTCACAAATCCATTAATTAAATGGAGACCCGTCTGATCAGTGGTCACTATCATTACGTTGTTGAAGTGGTCGCAAAGTAATTTTAGCTGAAAGAATCCGTTCATTCTTAATATAGTACGTTGACAAAATTAACCAATTTTATTGCAAAAAGGTCTAACGGAGCTGGAGGATATTGTAGGCGAGAATAAACGGCTTCTTTCGCTTTGTAGGCTTCGATGGCGTGAAGTGCGGAGCAAAGGCGTGGGAAACCCTGAGACAGCGTGATCATGGTCGCGTTCCCTTGAACTCTGACCACTTTGGTCACCCACTGCCACACTCCGCAGATTTCGGGCTTGTTTATGTTAATTTCCTCGAATAACATGACATATGCCTATTGCGTTTTCAACCATATTATCAAACTGCAACTGCAGACATGAACATAAATTAATACCTGTACTTAAATTAGAAATGTGATTGATCATTGATCACTTACAACTGCTAGAAGATTGTGTTTGCACAGAAGGGCACAGCCATGGCAGATCCAGAGTGGCTCTTGATTAATTACCCTTCAGGGAGAACCTAGCTGGTTCCGTAATTAGACTTGATTTGGAGGTTAAAATTGAAGCTTTTTCACATCATGTTCATCAAACCAGTGCATAAATGAACATAGACTGCGTTTGCACTCAAATTGGGTTTATAAATCACTCAAAACTACTAGCATGATTGTGCCTGCGCAGTCATGGTTGGCCCCTGATTCGGTTGAAACCAGGCTAATGCTGTACTTAGACTTGAAAGGAGCTTTATCAAACTTGAACGAATATAAAACTGGATTGTACAGCTATGGCAGGTCCAGGTTGGCCCTTCATTTCCCTTAAGTTGAAACTACTTCTGTGATTAGAACTGAAAAATGGAGTTAAAGATTGAAGGATTATCGTGTTAGTGTCTGTTTGGTTTAGCTTTTGGAGACTCCAAAAATACTTTTTTCCACCGCAAAAGCTATTTTAAAGAAAAAATGAGTGTTTGATTGTAAATTTCAAAAGCACTTTTAAAGTAGAAATAGCTTTTTCAAAAGTTAAAATACAACTTTTTCATAAACTAAAATTTGAAACTTTTCTAAAAAGCGCCAAATTTTAGCTTTTTCGGGTAGATCAAATTTGCGTCACTTACGCAAATATCAGTGTGACTCTTCTGTTTCTTTTCTTTGGAGTGTTCTGTTTCTTGCCTTTTCTCATTCGCTTGGACTGTTCTCATACGTCTTTTGAAGATCAACTCAAGGTATGTAATTTTTTGAATATCCTCCTCCTTCACAACGTAGACGTTTCTAGTATATTTTTATGGAATATCTCTGCTGAAGGTCTACGTCTGCGTTTAACGCAAACCACGTCCATGCTCACGCATACCTTAAATGTAGACCAGGTTTGCGTCAACAACTTGTTCACTTTGATAATAGGCAACTTGTGTGTAATAGGAAGTGACTTCACATGTGCTTGTTCACTTTGATGGTAGGTATGGCACTGCTTCTAGTATGAAATGTTGCACATGTGCACTGCAACTGTAATGTAACTGTTCTGATGTAGGTTGGAAGGCTGTCATTGTGAATGGTTATGTGGTAACAGAATGTTCTAACATTCAGATAGTTGGGGTTTCTTGGGCTAGAGTTAGCAACTCCAATTGTGTAATCTTCAGTGTGTTCTTGAACCGATTGTGTTTTCAGTGTGTGTTATACTTGAGGGCTTGTGCTTTAATTAATATGCAAATGCACTAATGATAGCACAAATAGTTAAGGGAAGTATTAATGGTGTTCGAAAGTAGGCAGTTACTAAATGCATTTGGGAGTGATCTTTGAGGCATTGATATAGTTGTGCGTTTTGGGAGATAGATATTACATGATCAATATGGTTGAGCTTATTGGGTAAATATGGGACATAGTGTAAGGGACTGTTTGGTGCCTGTATCAATTGAGCTACTTTGGGGATATCAATCTGGCAGTTCCTTCTTGATTAGTTGAAATGAAGACAATGTTTATACTTTTGAATCACGATGAGGTGCTCCACAACAGCCAAAAGTGGAGGTGATAGGTCAATGACAACCCATTGCTTACATAATTTGCAGTCTTTTTTTGGTATCTTATGTTGCCCTCTTGAAATTTTTAATGGTGTGATTCCATCAAACCGTGAGTGAAGATGCTAGTCCCTTAAAGTAGTTATCTAGTTATTTTAAGTGCACTCAATGATTCAAAGTAAGCATGTAAAATTGTTTTTAAATATAGGTTGAAAGTAACACATGATGAGTAATTTGTATTTGAGATAACAACTCCTTATGAAGTGTCTCTTTCTTTACTTCTGTACGTGTATAAACTTCCATAGTCATTTTGGTTATGCTTTCATATTTTCTTACACTTGTTAAACTCATTGTTATATGCAGTGGGGATTTTGTTGTTGATAGAAAATGTCAATACCAAGCCAAGATATTCAAGGTGGGGATAAATTGAAAAAAAGGATTAAAGCGGAGTGGAATGATAGAACTCTTGAAATTTTAATCAAAATTTTTGTGGAAGAGACATTAGCTGGAAATCG
>JANITX010000007.1:58702290-58729234 GCA_027564395.1 Erythroxylum ulei
TTATTGTTATTTCAAATTAATTGTCATTATTATTTATTATTAAGATTTTTGAAAGCATGGTTGATATAAACAGTAAACTAGTAAAGTATACAGTACAACTGTATAATATATCAATATGGACTGTTTTGCAATTTTTAAAAAGTTTAGAAACTATTTTATAAAATTAAAAAATATCCCGAAACGGTACCCGGTACCGACCGGTATCGGTACAGTTTCATTCCAGAGCTCAATCCGGTACCGAGCCTGGTACGGTATTCATAACATTGCTTCTTATTGGACAAAATTAAATTTTGGTCAAATCAAATGAAATATTTAAGAAAGAAGAAAGCGTCTCTCTCTGCGCTTGCTTCATCATGATAATGGCTACAATTTAATGAAGATGCATATTGTTACGACTCTTCATTTGCTTCATCATGATTTTGGCTACAATTTAATAAAGATTCATGTTGGCTTGATTTTTTTTATATTGCCTCCCTTAAATTAAGCTGGTAGAAATTTATCACCTTCAACAATTTCTTTAGTTTATGAAACAACTCAAACTTTAGTGGTTTAGTAAAAATATCTACAACTTGTTCTTTAGTGTGACAATAATTAATCATTACTTCCTTTTCAAGTTACTAGCTCATGAATTTTGTGAAACCGAATGTCTATGTGCTTGGATCGCCCATGAAAAATTGAATTTCTGCATAGTGTTATTGTGGATTCTGTTGGAGCATCTTGTTTTTTATATAGTAGTTCAAGCATTCTTCTTAGCCATATTGCTTGTATAGCACAACTAGTTGCTACAATGTATTTTACTTCAACTGTAGATAATCCAATCATGTGTTGTTTCCTTGAAGACCATGATATTATGTTAGTTTCAAGATGAAAAACATACCCTGATGTGCTTTTTTTTTTTGTTTCTATATTTCCACTCCAATTACTATATATCTAACCTATAATATTTGCATAAAAATTTCCTTCATTCAAATTACCTTTGATATATAGAAAAATTCTATTTGCTCCTTATAAATGACAATTATGAGGCTTCTTCATGAATATGCTAAGTAATCCAACTCCAAAAACTATATCTGGTCTAGTTGCAGTTAAATTCCTCAGACTTCTAATTAAACTCTTGTAGTAAGTTGAATTTATAAATCTCCCTTTATCTTCATTTATTTGTTTCAATTTCTCTTCAACTTGGCTAACAGTTAGTTTTGAATTCTCCATCTTAAATATTTTCAAAATATCATTCATATACTTTCTTTGGGAAATAAAAATTCCATAATCTTATTGAATTACCTCTATTATAAGGAAATAAATCAGCTTGTTTTGAAGATCTCATAATGAATATACAAACTAGGAATTCCTCGACAATGGCGCTATACTTTTTTGGTGTTCTCGTTTACATCCAAATTAAATGCTAAATTCCTACAACAAAAACAAACATAGTAAGGAAAACTTAAGATTGTTCTCACGAGAAATTTTATTTTATCAACCATTACATGAGAAATAATAATATTAAATTCTATGATAAATAAAATAGATTAAATTTGGCAAATTGTAAAAGGAAATTATTAATGAAATAAATCTTGGTTTATGATCACTTACACTATTGGAACAATGATTGATCATTGACACAAATTTTTTTTTATCCGTCATATATTCGTTGCAGTAATACATAATTGTCTTTTGTTATGATTAGTAAATCAAAAATATATAATTCGATTAACTCTTATTGTTTAAAAACTTTAGATATGATACAAATTTTAATTATATAATTTTAAAAAAAGAAAGTTTAAAGAAATAACAAAACATAACATTTATGGTTGCATTTAATCTAGTTAAACACTATTCTTATGAGCTAATAATTTTTGACACAACCCAAATTATAAACTCCTAGTTGATACAATAATTAAAGGAATAGAACATTTACGTGTTCAATATTTAATCTAGCCATTGATTATCCTGATCAAGAAACTAATCAGATATATTAGAAAATCAATAAAAACATTCATAAAACATAAGCACTAAAGAACAATTCAATACATGAATAAATAAAACACTAGGCATAAAAACTCATTCATGTTTCAATTTATATAGTTATAAGGGTTTTAACTCCCTTCAACTAAGGTAAAGAAAGTTAACCATTAAAGGTCATAACTACTCCTAAGATCTACCGAAGAGAAAGTAATAGCACTAAAGACTATAATTTAATATAGAAAATTGGACGTGTGCTTCCTCTTACACTTAGCCCCTTTTATAGTCAATTTGTTCCATGTTTTTGTTGATATTGAAATCTTCTTGTCGTAATTATTTGGCCCTTGAAATCATAAGTCTCCTTATTGTTTTCCAAACTTAATCAAGTTAAGATTTAAACAAATGTTGAAATGTTTAACTAGATCTTGACACCTAAAAGTTAGGATTGCTACTAAACTTATCAGTGCCTATTCATAAGAAATGTTACTATCAGTTTTATTTATCATTCTAGATGCACTTATTATGCAACTTTTGGTTTCTTGCAACTATAGATCTATTAAGAAATATATAGATACAAATAACAAGTAAATTTTTAAATAAAATCAATAATTACACATAATACAAGGATATTAAAGCTCAAAATAATAATCATTAATAGTTCTATCATTACGGATTTGGATTTTGTGCTCTTTTATATAATAGTATATTTTGTTTCTTTCTCACAAAAAGCCTAATTACTTTTTCAGCAACGAGATTTGAATGATGACAAGGTCGTGGCCTAATGATTTTCAATGGCACATCATGTAAATAGATCTCCAATTAATTTGTATGAAGGCCTTTTATTTTCGTAACATTTGCTCATTATGAAATCAATTGAACTCTCTTTAATTTAAGGCAATAAAAGTTTTTTTTTTTTAAAAAGGAATTGTATTAATACTAAGAAAAGCTAGAAAACATCATTACAATGAGTCAATTAATCTAGCTACAAAAGCAGAAACATCAAAATAGAGTACATCAATTGATTATAGCAAATCAACTTGACTAAGTGTTTATTGTTTGCTGTTGGCAATAAAAGTTGCACTTATCCAATTGACTAGATTAACCTTGAACTTCACTAGACTTAATGAGTCACCTCCATGTGATTTGAAAAGTACATAATTTGGCCAGTGTAATGATATATATGATTAGTAATCGTCTTCCATTGAGAAAAGGATAGCCCATTCTAAATATGTGGAGCCTTTAATTTTGTCCTAAGGAAGCCTACAAGAATTGACTTCCTATCCATTACTAATTCTCTTATCATAGACTATTTAAGGGGGCATTTAATCGTCTTATATTCCATATGAGAATGATCATTTACGGAGAATATCCCTTCTTTTTTGTTTTCCTTCTTGTGGATCTTCTTTTTGGAATTAGGGAACGCTCATGAAACCTTTCTTCTATCTCAACAAATCTGTCATTATCTTGTTGTCTTAGTAGTAGGTTACTTGTTGGATCATTATCCAGTAAACTAAATTCATCGTCTATCTCTTCTTCCATTAATTGGAAATTTTGGGTAGAAATTATATCTTCCTAGTTATTAGGTTCTTTGAACGGAGAGGTGTATCTAGATGTTATATTAGGCTTCCCACTTTCAATATTTGAAGTATCTATTACTGAGTTATCCGAATTCTTATTAGCAACAATTTGTACACCTACAACCTCATCATTATCCACTAGAGAAGATTCAACCCACAATAATTCACTATGCCATGTAGTTTGAAAAATTTTCTTATAGGAACCCATTTCTTGATTAAATTATGATACTTCCAAGGATATTTCACCTTAATTTCAGATTTTTCAACCTCCCATCTTTCTCCCAACTTGAGAATTGGTAAATGATCAGGTAGTATAGCATTTCTTTTGACCTCCACACAGAATTGGTAAATTGATCAGGTAGTAGAAAAATTTCACACATTCCCTGTCAAATGTTATCCTAGATTTTCACTTCTGAATAAAGATGGGTTGGCTCCCTATATGCCAAGGTCTCATTTCCAGTATTTTATTCAAATTACTATTAACAACAAATTTAAATAAAATAGTGCCATCATCTATGAATAAAGTTTTTTTCGAACCTTTCTTACCCCATCGTGCAATGGCCCAGGCATTGATAATTGGAAATATGGGTCTCTTATTCCCAAAAGATCCAACCATGGTAGTAGACCAAACTCTCGCTCCAACTTGCAACAATTCAATCGGTGGACTAACGACATCATCCTTCATAGCGTCCGGGTAAGATTTCAGATGTATCTTAGGCTGCTATAATTGAATTTTCTTTGTCCAAGCACCAGGATTGGGGGAGGAGTTTTGGGAATCTAAAGCTGGTGAGCTTACCCTTTTTCCAAATGCATACTTTTGACAAACCGCTCAGGAGAGTGCAGGGAAATCTTTCATGGATAGGGGTAAAGGAGTCCCATCCGTTGCCATAGAGTTCGCATCGTTTTCCTCCTGCCTGCCGTAGAGTTGCCTTGCACTGTTAGCCTCACATTGTAGCTCTTCCATCTCACACCTTGCCCGTAATGGAAGACAATGACCCAGATCTGTTTATCCAAAGAGCAAGCACGGCTCATATTTGTTTATCCCATAGAGCAAGCGACCTACTGGGTGGTGTGACCACTAAGCGCTACCCAAATTTGAAGAGCAAGTGACCCACCTCCAGGGAGTGGTGTCTCTGAAGAGCAAACATGAGCGGACCCTTAGATAAGTTCCTCCTTTTCAATGTTTCAAAGACATTAATTTAAGGCAATCAAAGTTGTTCGAAGACGATGATGTTTTTTTTTGTTTGATGTCTGTTACGTTTCGGCTAAAAGTGTATTTTAAACTTCAATGTTTACAATAAAATACAATTTGTATTATAATATTTTGAAGCGTTTAAATTTAATCATAATATTTTGAAAACATCCAAAATATACCCTAAATAGATGGATAATTTAACAGGGTTAACTCTCCGTCAATTAAATACCATATAAATACTGAAATGACATTATTTTTATATTTTAAAATAAAAAGTAAGTCTTATTGTCATGTAATTATTTTTTAAATTAACCAGAAAATAGATTTCACTGTCACATGAGAGTAACTCACTTATATATTTCAAATATTGAGCCTCACTTATCACGTAATAATAGGATCCACTTTTTATTTGAAATAAAGAATAATGTCATGTTAATATTGACGTGATATTTAACTGAAAAAAGTTAAATTCATTAAAATTTTCACCCATTTAGAATCTATTTTGAATATTTTAAAAATATTGAGATTTAATTTGAACGCTTTGAAATATTAAAATTTATTATGTATTTTGTTATAAATATTGAGGTTTAAAATGCAATTTAACATTTGACTATTTTCTTGGTACTCGTGACATGTAAATTTCAGGTGCAGATGGCATGACAATTGTTTTCTTTTTTTTGAGAAAAGCATGACAATTGTTTTAGTAGCCTATTATATGCAGTTATAGATTTGTTTGGTCTTTTCTCCGGAATTTACGCTATGGGTGCCACTTTAAGTGCAATTTCTGATTGGGTTGGGACCTCAGGGGACTAATGCTACCGAAACCACCAATCTTGGAAACCTCCGTAGATAAAGGTAGTGAATATTTGCTTTAATTGTGGTTTTGTCAAAATTATGATTTGAAAAAATTAACCAAACATCTGTAAAATTGTTTTTCTATACAAACACACAATTAAATATTTAAATTTATGATCTAAGCAAGGCAATCAGGGACGAGTGATTAAATTGATACTTGATTTAATATATTATTCTTCTTTTCCTTTTGTACAGGTTATGATAATGAGCTTAGATTAAGAATGGTATCATAGGATTGAATAGTTTTAGTAAAAGTGTAATTTATTAACTGTATATATACATAAAAGGGATATGCTAATTATAGTCACTAAAATTAATTTCAAATTACAAATATTGATGTATGATATAGATGGTCAAACAACAAAGAGTTTTAGGATTGAATTAGAACTCTAAATATCTTTAAGAAAACAATGAAACCATCGAAACTTTGTATCTAAACTCTTAACATTATGTTAGATAATAATTTTACAATTTTTTTTAAATTATTTATTGATTAATCAATATATTTAATTAATAAATTTTATATGAATATGACATTATTACTAATTGCTAATTAATTACAAAACCCGAAACCATTTTTGTGACAAACAACAGAAAGAAAGAGCTTATTTGCAATGAATGGATATATGTGCAAAGAACAGTCGACAAATGATTATCCAAATTCACAGTAGGACCGATTGCTGAGTCAGTGTCCGAGAAATCCATGTCATGCTATATAGCATGACAATTGTTTTATTCATAATTCGTATTAGTATTTATATACTAAATAAATTAAATAATGCCACCATTAGTGGATGGTGGAATGAAGTCATGAAGATTTAATTCTCTATTTCTTCTTTGGAGGAAGCAACTGTCATTCTTCAACTTCTGCCCTGTACTGATGTCATGATGAATTGAGTATGCTGGAACTTCACAAAATAATGGCCATGTTTTAGTTCGTTCAGTGTATATAATTCGGCCTAAGGTTTCTGAAAGAGGCCTAGAGCCGAAAGCCCTTCTGTTGCTTTTGATAATTCCACCTTCTGGTTGAACTTGTGGCAATTAAATGTGCCCGACAGTTGTGCCACAGCTGGAAAGTTCCTTTCAATTCTTTGTTGGCTTGCTTCCCTCTTGGGGATCCGTATCATATTAACTTCATGGAATAGGGCTATGTTCAGGGGGGAAATTGATTCAAATGCAAACCTCTTTTTGGAATAACAGGATAGTGCCAACCATAGTCCATAAACTAAATTTAACGTTTGTGTGTCTACTTTCCACTATTAGCATTGCCTTTCGTAATTCACACAACGATCTGTCATCTTTGCCAAGCAAATTTGTAGGTTCAACACACTTAGTCGAGACTCTAGCAATAACAAACGGTATATCCTTTGAGCATAATCAGACAGAACCCCATGATGAAACTTGAGCGTTCCAATATTTAACTTGCTGAAGTATCAACGAACAGAAAAACAAAAGGATTAGAATAAAGTGAAAATTTGACATGATGTGAACTTTCCTTGCAGATAAAGGTTACTGATTAGATTAGATACAGATCATGCCCACTAAAATTGAATGCCCCTTACGTCAAGAAAATGGAACATGAAGAAGTCTACAATCCTCGATAAGCATATAATCTTCCATTCCCATATGAATCATGCGGCAGGCTTGATATTAAAAAACTAGAAGCCTGCTTATGGAAAACGCAACAATCGATATGTACATACAATTCAAAAACAAGTGGCAACACATTACTTAATATGCTAGCCCCACAATTTTAACAGATAGCAATTTCGTCTTTAAGACCCATCTTGCGACCAGTTTTGCCAAAAATATCAGGCAAAGCCATACTTTGGATAACTAAATCCTTCGAATTTTCTTCCTTTGCAGGTTGTACTGGCGAAGTAATTGACAGCTGTCCTACTTGTATCAGTTTCAGTATCTCACATTCGTCTAAGCCCTTCGCTGGCCCTAGACTAGATCGGTCTGAACCATACTTTACCAATGCATCTTTAAATTTTTTGATCTGTAAATAAAGAGTGGTTTAGAGTTAATTCCTAGAAAATTAATTCCTGGCAAAATAGAAGACACAATATAATGAATCACTATTAACTTACAGTTGCATTTGTGCAGCTAAAGCTACACACTCGGCCCTCTGCCCCTCTGTAGAACCTAAAGAAGGGAAGAACATGAACATGAAGGCTATGGCACATGGTTTTGAGCGCCTCGAAGTTCACTTTTAGAATAATCACATTGGGATTGGATTCAGCTAATTGACAGATCTGCAAAAAGATGTATATAAGATCAGAATTTTACCCACCTAAATTATCTCAGAATATGGACTCAAAGAAACTTTATTAATTAGTTAAGAGTAGTCCAGAAAATAAAGCTAGAAACTTTGAGCATGTTAAAAAATCCAGCACAAAACATTCGATACCCAAGTCTGTTTGCTTGATTAGTTCTTCAATACTAGAACATGCATAGAACTGATTATACCTTAGGATGAAGAGTTTTGCAGCCTCCACAACCAGGGGAATAGAAATCAATAACAACTAAGTTATCGCCAGCATTTAACAAGGAATCCACAAGTTCTTGAGTTGAATGGATCTCTATCATATTGGTTTTAAGGGTCTTTTCCCACCACCTCATAGCTCTGCTCACACAGATCGAAGCTTGTGCCTGCAAACAAGAAATGGGGTTTCACTATTGAACCAAGAAGCTGTTTGCGAAAGAACAAATGCAGAAGTGAGATAGAAAGCGTTATACATACATGGAGAGAATAATTGCCGACGGCTTTAATTCTCCAATTTCTAAAACCCTTCTGATCTGATAGAACTAGGGGTTTGCCCACGAAATCAACACGCAAACGAAGGAAGCCTTTTCGTTTCGATTCTGGGAATCTCACAACGTCAAACGCAGGACAAAACCCACAAACCCTTTTGGCCTTGGATCGCAGAACATTATCATTCAGACCACTAATGTTGAGACCTCCATTCAATGAACATGCCATATCAATCTATAACTTGACGTCACTTCAGTGAAGCTGATAATAGCATGAAACAACAAAAACCCACCAAAACCCTCTTATGTTTCTGGATCAGAACCTAGTCTTTGAACAAAACAAACAGGATTCCAAGAATTAAAAAATGTTCTCGAAGAAAGTAAACAGTTCTCCAAAAGCCCTCAAAAGTAAAACGAAACCCACAACACTTTTCAAACAAAAAGTCCAGAATATGAGAAAAGAAAGAAATGAGTTTCTTGGCTGGTTCAAAGCTTCAAGAGAGAAGAGAAACACAAAGAAATGTCAAAGAAGAAGAAAATTAAGAAGGACGGGAGTGGGGTGGGGTCAATCCTAGACTCTGGATTTTAACATTATCGTAATCCGATAAGTATAGTTTTCGAGATACGAGATATTAAAAGATAAAGGAGCTTCTGATAATCTATATATAATAAACAGGATACCGAACTTGTGCAGGTTCTTGATGCATCCGTTGACCGGTTTAAAGGATAATGTGTTGGATGAATCGATTTGGTGATATGTTTTTTAAAGATTTCATTTAAAATGCTTTCATTATTGCCTCGTAGTTGCTAGCTCATATTCACGTTCTGTGAAACGGCCAGAATCGAAACCGTGTCAATGCTGACTGTACTGTGTCTTATCTATCCAACTTTGGATAAGGCTTAGTAATTTCTTTGTGAATTTCAGTTCCTTTTAGGTAATTTAAAGTTACACTGCATTTATGTTGTGTCATTCAGTATTTATACTGGATAGGATATGGTAAACCATTTTTTTAGTTATTTCTTTATATTTTGTTTGTGACACCAACTAAATTTAGACTTATGTAAACGGTTTCTGAACATATCAAAATCATATTTATATTCATTAATATCTAAAGCGCGTCTTTTTTGTTTTCTTTTGCAGTGTTTTAAAAATTGAACTGAACTGATCGATTGGGTCGAAAAATTGGTAATTCGGAACATGAAACGGTCTAATTTAGCCATTATTTTTTGTAAGTAATTGACTCGCTTATTTTGCGATCGAACTAGTAAAAACTATTGAGTTAGTGAAAGAAAAAATTGGCCAGTCCATTTAAAATGTCTTGATTTTGATGATTTCAACTTGAATTAATATTATGATTAGTGATCTATTTTTTATTTTTTTGATTAAATATAACTAGAAAATTTTGTTATTTTATTTTGTGTTGTATTGATGAACTTAAAAAAAATACATATTTTGAAGTTTAAAAGTTTAAGATAAATTTATAAGTAGATAAATAATTAAATAATATATTTAAAAATTACTATATATATATATATAATATAAAATAAAATTTATATATTTATTAATTATTAATCCGATCACGATTAAATTCTAATTAAACCATTAATTCTTAATTCTCGAGTGAACAGCTTCTTCAATTCAGTCGTCGGCCTGATATTTAAAACATCGATTTTTGTTTTGTTAACCGAGGCAAGCTAAATAACAGCTGTCGAAATTCGTGGTTTTCATGATGACGCATACGCACACATGCACTTGTCCCATGCACAGTCTACAACGGACAAAAACTTGAAAGTATCAGAGCATCTCAGAACCACATAATTACTCGTAAGTACTGCGAAACCCAAGAACCCCACAAAGACTTGCAACACCCGACATGAATTTGCCGCAAAAGGTAGCTTAAATGCGAGTTCACGTCTTTTGTTTAATTTTATGATATTTTTTGTGTTTAATAAATTTTAGTTATTTATTTATGTAAATTTTACGTGAGCTCTATATAAATAAATATAAAGTTCGCGTAAATAAATAGCTGAAATTTACCAGATATAATAAGATACCATAAAATTAAACAGAAAATCTTATTCCTCAAATGCACAGAAAGTACTAGAAATTACGTGCTTGAGTCGCAGCCGGGAAGGACCGGTAACATCGTTTGTCCTGGAAACCTATTGAAGGGAGAAGCAAGGGGAGTGTAGTGAACACTTCACTTTCAGATAATGCTGGCCAATACTTTATCACGTTAATGAGCTAACTCATTAACAGCTACGTTTGAGGGCTGGCAGGTGAAAATGCTTCAATATTAATTTCAAGGGACTTTTTGGCATATATTTGAGAGTAAAAGATATCAACTTCTTTCTTATTTTATTTATTTTTAAAAGATATTTGTATAGAATACAATTAATAAAAATTATCTTGTGATATTTAAACCGGATTCTATCAAATTATTTTAGCATATATGAATAATATTCATATTTTACGAAAAGATTCCTTATTTGAAATAAAATTGCAATCCTTGAATGAGATAAAGTGGTCTGCCCAATGGATTTTTTTGAGATTTGGTCTATTAAAATCTGGCTAAGGCATCTTCTTTCTATTCTAGAAGTAAAAAGGCCCGCAGATGATAGATTTAGGAATCGTGACTTCTGATATTGGTTCAGTTGCTTTGACCTTATACAAGAACCACATTCGTTTCTGGATACAATATCAAGGCCTTGTTTGGTGAATTGCGTATCAACTAAAATTTGACTGATTGAAAAGTTCAGTTAGTTGACTGTGTCAACTAGTCGATAAAGATGTTTGGAGGATAGCTAATTTAACCCGATCAGCTGATTTAGAAATACTCCCACATAAGAGCGTCTTGATCCCTTGCTAAAAGTGTAATATAGAAACTGTCGATTATACCATTAATTTATTGGCATTTTTCTGCAACTAGTTTCTCTACTAAGGAAGCCATGCATGAACCATGCATACACGAAGCCAACATTTGTGAACGAAGCCATCAACAAAACTTGCCCTTTAAATTTATTCTACGAGGCCATGCATGTAATATGTTAGCATGTTAGTGTAGATTAATTTATTTTGAATTATGCTACAATAACCTAGTCTATGTTCACGTTAGTGCGGATTAATTTATTTTGAATTATGCTACAGTTTAAAAAGTTAATGCTAAACAACTAATTTTACCAAACATCTTTAATAAATAGTTGATGTTATCCGCCAGTCAAATAAGCTAATATAATCCGCTATCAGCTAACCGCTGATCAAATCAGCTAACAACTGATGCAATCCACTGATTGCCAAACAGGGCCCAAATCCAATGCAATCGTATCTAAAAACAGTGCTATCTTTTTCAACAAGGGATTATCCTTTATAATTAATTAATTATTTTTAAAAAAATTTAAAGCTTTAAACCAAACTTTAAGAACAATTTAATCTTTAGCAATTTCAGAACAAGCTAACAAAACTTTTAAGCCCTAAACACCTCTCTGAACTCTCTTAAGTTTGAACATTTCCCTCCCAATTATAATCGTTAATTTTGTCGCTATTAACCCTTTCTATTGTCGACTTTATTGTTATTGTTGACTCCCTCACCATTGTCTCCCTTCCACTGTGTTTTCGGTTGTTACTTAATTAAGGTATTATAGATTCAAATTCAAGGTTTCTATTGTCAAGCTCAAGAGTTTTTGGTTATTTATTTTCAATTTAACTCCTTGGGATCACCTTTGGAAGTTTGGAGAGGGTTGGTTTTGTTTGGAAGCTGAATTTTTTTAAGGAATTTATGGAGATGTTAAGTTTTTCTTAATATCTATAGAGAAGCTGAGTTTTCTCTGACATACACGAAGATGCTAGGTTTTTTGATATTTATGGAGAACTAAAATTATGAACAAGTTGGATTTTTCTGGGATTTATGGAGAAGCTGGGGTTATATATATATATATATATATATATATAAAGAAGTTGGATTTTTTTTCTAGTTTCTTTCCTAACATCTATGAAGACGCTGGTTTTTTTTCCACAACATCTATGAAGAAGTTAGGTATGTTAAGAAGCTGGATTTTAAATTACTAGAATTTCCAACTTTGTCTACTTGAAATGGAAGATCTATGGCTGTCTCAAGCAATACATGAAGCATCAAAATATGTTCATTCAGTTTTACTATTCTTAGTTCCAAAACAACTTTCTTTCTTTTGTTTTTCCTTTTGCAATATGATACGAATTGCAACTATATGAAGACACAATTTTTTTAGTTTATCTGAATCATCCTTTAAAAAATTTGGTTGGTATGATGCATGAGATGTTAGGAGAATATTCCCCAAATTTTAAGAACCATAACTGAAGTCAAAAAAAGAAAGAAAATACATGCAAGAATTGACTAATTACGTTCACAGAGTAAGCTATGTCTAGCCGAGTGTGAGCAAGATATATAAGTCTACCAATCAATCTTTGATATATCCTTTTGTCAACTGTTGGTTTTTCTTAGCTTCTCCCAACTTATGGTTTAGATCCATAGGTGTGTAGAGACTGGTTTACACCCAATCTTTCCTGTTTCTTCTAATAAACCAGCCATGTACTTTTGTTGAGATATGAAAATCCCTTTTGTGGAATATGTTACCTCAATATCGAGAAAGTACTTTAGTTTCCTCAGTTCCTTTATCTCAAACTCTTTTTCTAGTCTTTGCTTCAATTCATGCTTCTTTTTCTCATCATTTCCAATCACTATAATGTCATCTACATAAACTAGAAGAGTAGTAACTCCCCTTGCAACTGAATGCTTAATGAAAAGAGTGTGGTCAAGTTGGCTTTGTCTATACCCAGACTTCCTCATGACTTTTGAAAATCTCCCAAACCATACCCTAGGAGATTATTTTAACCTATAAAGGGCCTTCCTCAACTTGTATTCTTTGTTGCCGAATGTCCCCCTCAAATCTTAGTGGAATGTTCGTATAGATTGCTTTATCTAAGTCTACATGCAGAAATGCATTCTTAACATCATATTGTAAGAGATGCCAATTAAAGTGGGAAGGTAATGATAATAGAATTCTCACGATATTCATTTTTGCAATTGGAGCAAAAGTCTCTTGATAATAAATCCTCGTAAGTATGAGTGTAGCCTTTGACCACCAATCTAGCTTTATATCTCTCAAAAGACCTATCAGCCTTGTATTTTGGTGTGAAAATCCACTTATAGTCAACAATGTTTCTCCCTTTCGATTTATCAACAATCTCCCATGTTTTATTCTTTTCTCATGACTCATCTCCTCCCTCATAGCATCCCTCTATTCCTTTTTTGACAATGCCTTAGAAACTGTGTTAGGGATAGTAATGGTGTTTTAACTTACCATGAATTTTTGGTAGGCTGGTGATAGGCGCTTAAAAGAGATATATTGAGATAAAGGATAGAGTGGTCACTTAGTGCATTCTCTTACACCTTTCCTAACAATAATGGGCTCAAAAAATTGAGCATGTAAAGCTGAGTCAGATCTTTTCATGATTTCATTTCCAGAGTTTGAGTTAGATTCTTAGACCTGTGTTAGTCCTAGAACGACCTTTCTCTTTGAATATACCCGAGTAACACTGGCTAGGACACTGAATGACTCGAGTTCAGTAGTATTATTGGGAAACTCAAATGTAATTGGTTTATAAGGCTTGGTTGTTTCAACAATATGAGATGGAGGAGAAGGAAGGTCAAGTGTTTTAAGTGGTTCGAAGGACTCACAAATGATATCTTCTATCAGTGAAATCTCTCCCTTAAGAGAAGACTTGGAGAAAACAAGTGTATTTTTTGTGAAGGTGACATCTGTAGAGACATAAAATTTTCTAGATGACGGATTGTAATACTTGTATTCCTTTTGACTAAGTGAGTAACTGAGGAAAACACATTTGGGGGGTCTAGTTTGTCACTGTGTTGGCTATGGACATGAACTAAGGCAATGCACCCAATTGCCCTAGGTGTAAGGTCATGTGATGTTCTATAGTGTGGATATAAATGATTGAGAATGTTTATGGTACTTTTGTTGTCTAACACAGGTGAGGGAAGTCTGTTTATCACATATGTGGCAGTAAGAACTACCTCTCCCCAATAGGATTTAGGGACATTCCCTTGAAAGAGTAAGGCTCAAGTGGTATTGAGTAAGTTTCCATTTTTCTTTTCAGCTATCCCGTTTTGATGAGGTATGCTAACACACGATAAGTCACGTATAATGCCCTGTGATTGAAAGAAGGATGACAAAGTTTGGTTGAATTTATCTTTAGCATTGTCTATATGAAAGCTTTTTATTTTGACCCTAAATTGATTTGGGATCATTGAGTGGAAATTAGGTATAACAAGACTAAAATCAAATTTTTGTTTAAGAAGAAAGAGCCACGTAACTCGAGTGTAATCATCAATTAAAGATACAAATCAACAAACCCCAGAAACATTAGACGTAGTAGAGGGACCCCATATGTCATTATGAATCAAATGAAAAGGGTGAGAACTCCTTTTTATTGCTAATAGGAAAAGATACCCAACTATGTTTTGCCAATTCACAAACATCACAATGAAATTAAAAAATATCTAATTCTTGGAACAAATGAGGGAACATGACCTTTTAAACTTTAAAAGATGGATGATCTAGGCATAGGTGATAAAACCGAATGACATCTTTATTTAAGGAACTAATAAATGACAAAGACAAGTTGCTTCAAAATTTTCGAGGAAATTCAAGGATGTAAAGACGACTTCTTTCCTTAGCAATTCCAATCCTCCTCCCTATAACCTTATCCTAAAAAACACAATAAGAGGGAAAGAAAGTAGTATAACATTTAAGATCATGGGTAAGTTTTTGAATGGAAAGAAGGCCAACCGAAAGTTTTGGTATATGGAGAACCTTTTTAAGAATAAGGGTACATGTGATGTGTACATCTCCAAACCCTGCAATAGTTGCTAAAGAGCCTTTGGCTACTACAATCTTTCTATTACTTAGGCATGGGGTATATGTGTGGAAGAATTGAGATGTGGATGTCATATGGTTTATGGCACCGAAATCTATTATCCAAAAGTTAGTATAAGAAGTTTTTGAGGCAGTCATGCAAAAAGGAATTAGAGGTTTATCTAAAATAACCAAAGAACAAGTTTTAGAAGGCTGTTCAATAGACCCTATCAAACTTCTCAACTTTTCAATTTTTTCACTATTAAACCCCCTGTTGCTGAATTTTCCTCAGTTTGGGTTGTTTTGCCATATGAGCTTGAGACCTTTACTGTCCCCTACGGTTTTCCCATTCTCGGCTTGGTGGCTTACCATGTAGTTTCCAACAAGTTTCCTTTGTGTGCCTCGATTTCTTGTAATAGGTGCACCAGAGATTATCTTTATTCTCCTCTCCCTAGTTTTTTCTACCAAGATTTTTAGACAGATCACTACTTCCTTTCACCTAATGATTTGTTTTTGCTATTAAGGCTAACCCATTCATAGTTTGTGGTTCAAGCATAACACTCATTCAGCTTTCTTCTACTAAAATCAATGAAATTCTCTCTTCCAGAGACGGTGTGTCCTCTTTGCCAAGGATCTGGACCCTAACCTGATTGAATTCAAGATTCAATCCGAGCAAAAATTTATAGACACGGTCTTTTACAATGAAGTTCTTTTAAATGGCAGCATCCTCAGGGCATTTCATCTCAAAAACTCGATAATGGTCAAGTTTTTGCCACAGATTCTGTAGCAGGTTTGTGACTGCGCTTCGTTATACTAGTCAAATAAAATAACTAAACTACTACTATAGGAATGGTGAGTCTAGATTGATCCCACAGAGAGTGTGTATAAAGTTTATGAAATGAAATTAACCGGTGTTAAGGTTTAGCAGGGGGTTTTCTTTTTGAAAGAAGAAAATAAAATGAAACTAACTAATAAAAATAAATTAAAGAAAATATGCAAAAAAAGATAAAAGTGTGGAATTCGGTAGGGCCACGGTTCTTTGGTTCAACCTCAACCTACACCCTAATTAGGCACATTTCATTAATTTGTTGTTCTTAAACCTCTCCTAGCAACTATTAATCGTGGGTTAATAATTAACCCGAGTTTTTCCTTATATTTTGTTTAATCAAGATACGATCATTAATTAAACCTAACCACCGAACAACCTAGGATACAATCTCTAGATTTAATTAGGCAGTAGCATTACGAATTAGAAAAACCGATTAATCAAGGCAACAACCACATACGATGCATCATTTATCCTAGGTCATGTTATCCTTAATGATTACGAATCATTAGTCGCTACACATGAATTTCAACATAACAGTTACGGATTATGTTGAAATTTTAGCAATGGGTTTGCAATTAGCAATTCAATGAACGCATTAAAATTATCGAATCACAATACCCAATAGTTTCATACACAAATAACCGAACAATAACGAAAGTCTGATTATCTATACATAATGCTCAAATCAAATAAAACATAATAAGACAATCAATTTCTAATGAGAGAAAGAAACAAAAAAATAATTAAAATAATATTTAACCTGAGTCATCGGCGTCAATATTACCTCCGAACTGGCATTGGAACATTTAGCTCTTCATGAATATTCTTCGAAAAATTGCTTCGGCGCCATCTCAAGTCCCTACTCAAATACCCCTTTGATTTTGCCCTTAATTTATTTCAGCCCACTGTGTTTATGTTTGCACTTGCACACAGCTCCTTCAGCCCGCAACTGTAGCATTAAAACATTATGCTCCTTTTCTTGTGTCTGTGGCGTCCGTGCTCTCCTTGTCTAGCGTCTGCTACGTGTTGCGCCCTCTATTGTTTTCTTCTGTGCGTGAGTTGCTGCCCACTGTAGCTTGTTGATGATTTATTTCTTATGTACAGTGATGTTGCGCCGACACTGCGCTCGGTTGAAGTCCCTCTCTACTGTAACTGCCTTTTTATTCCGTCACTTACATTCTAAGAGGCTTGGCTCATTCATTGATTTTTGCTCTCCTATTTTTTCCCTGTGCGTGCGTGCTGTTCCGTGAGTGATTCATTGCGTGCTTGTTTAATTTGTTGCTCTTGCTTATGCGTTTTTTTCTTCTGCGATGTCGTTCACCACAGCAAGCTGCTCTCTTGGCTGCCTTCACGTGCCTTGCTAATTTACGCTGAATGTGTTCCTTTTGATTTAATTTTTCTGGTTGTCTCGTCTTATTTGCGTCACTTGATTGCGTCTCCACCACTGCATTTTAAATCAAAACGCATGCGTCTCTACATTATTTGTTAGATTTCTTGTATAACACCGTATATGATTTGACAATTAAGATGCTTTTAATTTTTTTTTAATTTATGAAGACAAGTAAAAATTAATTTTTAAAAAATAATCCAAATGTAATAATTTTGACTCACTTTAATTTATTTGCTTCCAAGTTGTACCTATAATCATAAATGAATTAAAGTGAGTATTTTAAGCATTTTTATGTCAATAATCACTAAGAATAAATGATTAAAAATATCAGCAATTAAACACATATCAATAGTCGTCAGATAAACAATCGTAGGTAAAATTTAGTGATGGATAAAATGAATCCATCACAAATTTAACGACAGAAATTTGTATATTCATTAGTAAATTTAGCAACAAAATTTTGCATATTCGTATGTTAATTTAGCAATAGAATTTTGCATTTTTGTTACTAAATTAAGGTAAATTTACTGGAGAAATTAAAATATTCCATCACTAATTTGCCGACAGAATTACAATATTCCATTGGTGAATTTAGCAACGGTAAGTTCCAAGTTTGTCATTAAATTTATCGATGGACATAAAACATTTCATCGCTAAACTTACTGATAGAAAATAATATCTGTCGCTAAATATTTATCGATATAATAGATTATTCCATTGGGAACTTAGCAACAGAGTTATATATCCGTTAGTAACTTAGTGTCAGAATAATATATTCCGTCAGTAACTTATCAACGGAATATAACAATTCGTTGCTAATTAGCCATGGAATATTGTATTTTTGTTGGGAATGTTAATTATGATAAAATTTCACCGCCATTTCTTACTTCCTGCCCGGGATTTCTGTTGATAATCTTATGATTTTTTGTACATTTAATTTCTGTAAATAATATATCACATTGATTGATAAATGTAAAGTAAACATTATCCTGAATGGTATTATAAAAAATTATAATGTAAACAAATAAGCATCTTGAAATTACTTTCAATAAAGAATTTATACAAAAACTTAAGAGTAGCAGACTATTACATTCACTTATCTAGAAGCTATGCAAGTGGTGAAGGCGAATGCTCTGACTGATGTGATAAGGTCCTCTCCCTACCCTTCAACTCATTTACCTCATTACGAAGCTAAGTTATACACTCTATCAACCTCTCTATTGTTCTCTCAAGCTAGAGGACTCTCTCATTTGATGCGGATCACCTACTAGATCCAGCTATAGTGGATGTGGAGGATTGCGAATAACATATGTTCACAAATGAACCTAAGCTAAAAATCCTTCCACAATGGTACCTATCACTCGTTACATCAAGATACGCCTGACTCTTATCAATAGTTTCAAAGTTCTGACTGTCGTTCAATGCTTTGTTGTATTTGGTCCTATCATTACAATTGTTTATGTTAATAAGTGATACTTTTTTAGAATTAATATTAAAGTATATATTTTAAATATATGAACTTGTCTACATCGGGTGTTGACAAAACTCACACTATCATGTTTCTTGTTATAAGTGTGCAAAAAAAGCTGGTGCAGTGTAGGCTTCCTGCCTATAGACTTTTCTTCCATGAAAATAAATTGTTATAAGTGAACTACAATTTACCACTACAAGAAAACAAGCATTCTGCGACGTTTTTAAAACGTCACAAAATGTCAAAAAAATGTCGCAGAATGTATTTTGCGACGTTTTAAAAAACGTCACAAAAAACGTCGTGGAATGTGGTATAGGTAAAAGCTTTCTGCGACGTTTTATGTAAAACGTCACTAAAAGTTTGCACATTCTGCGATGTTTGTAAAAACGTCACTAAAAATTCGCACTTTTCGCGATGTTTTTAAAAAACGTTGCAGATTGTCTAACATTCCGCGACGTTTTTAAAATGTCACAAAATGTGAAGGAATCTGCAACGTGTTTTTTGAAACGTCACGGAATGTCTTTAGTGACGTTTTTAAAAACGTCGCGGAATGTCTTCCATGACGTTTTAAAGTTATTTTCTTTCAATTATTAATTTTTTAATTTTTCAAAAATAATTTAAATTTAATAATTTTCAATTTTAATAATTTTTAAAATAATAAATTGTTTTAAATCTTATTTGTTTAATAACTATTCAATATTATTTATGAATTTTATTTAATAATTCTTCAATTTTTTAATATATCATTAATTTTAAACTTATTTATGAACTTGGATCGAACTTGGAATCGAGTTCGAGTTAATAAAAATTTGGATTTAGAATTCAGGCTTCAAAGTCAGGCCATAACACTTTATATATCTTCATCTGTCAGGCAATAACACTTGTATATCCATACAAAGAAACATTTGCATTGTATGCCAATGGAAATTGTGCAAAACGAATACATAATGCCAATGGAACTACCTATCGTTTTTCTCTTATACAAGAAGAAATTCCATCTTCTAACTTAAAAATCTATTTATAATCACCTTCTTAATCTATGCACCATACACAGCTGTTATCCATTCATCTTTGGTTATGCACTTCGGTTAAAATGGTTTGGTTCACCCCCATAAAAATGGACCAGCAACTCATTCCTTCGAAACAACTGGAATTTGCAGTGAAAACTCCACATAGTCCTACCAGACAAAAGAATGTTTTAGGCAACATGAAGGCACATACTTATACAACTGAATCTTGTCAGGGAAATGAACCAAACATTAAAACTGTAGTGAAAACAATCAAGAAAAGTGAAGGGACTAAAACCAACTGATAGAAATTTTACCTGTCTCCGGTCAAATAATGCCAACAGATTCAACCCCTGTGACAAGGTAATCATCTCGAATGCATTCATTATTAAAGGACCTTCATCACTAACTTTTGAGTGCTCAGCCACATATTGGTCCTACAGTATGCAAACAATTACCAAGTGAGGGAGAACAGGATTAAGTACCAAAAGCTTGCAGAAAGAAAAGGTCTTTCCATGTTCAGATCACATTTTAGAATTGGAATCAGGTATCTTATCTATCAATGCCTTTGCCCCCAGGGGAAAACCAAAATGGACAAGTATACTCTGCACAGTTTATCTAGAATCCATCAAAGAGAAACATTGGCCAAAGTCCATTTGTCAGATAGGTCAAGTTAGGCAAACACATTAACCAAAGTCTAGAACCTATGTACTTTTATAAATCTTGAAGACAGTGGCAAGTTATGATAAACTGATTATAAAGTTCCCATTCACTAACAGAGTGTACACCTCAGGCGTAACATAATTGGGATTCCACAAGTGGTATGAAGAATTTCAACCCCCTGCACACAAAATAGAAGCAAACACATTAGAGAAATCAAGAGACTACAAGAGATGGACAGATGAGAAGCCAAATATTCACCAATAATGGATGATATGGATCCACACATCATGAGCAAATACTATCATCAAGTTGGCAAGACTGATAAACCTGAAATAAACAAGATTTTGTCCTCCCATGAACTTCCAAAGATTAGGCAGGCATATCCACAAATACTATCAGTTCTTTGATGTTTAAAACCTAGGCTGCAATTTATTTGATTAGGTGAGAGGGTCAAAAATTGACAGCTGAAGTAAGGTTGAGTGATGATTAACCTGGCATTGATTTGGGGAAAACAATATGTCTATAAACCAAATAAGCAATTGCAAAATGAAAAATATAAACCAGTAAAATTTTTAAAAACTATAAATTTTACAATTGCAAAGCATTAAATGCAACAGTGAGTTCATCATTATGAGTTGTGCTGGTATGTCCTCGAGGTAGTACGCATTAACATTACCAGGTAATACTTGTGCAGTTTATTTCTTTTCTTCTTTAGAGTTGCGGTCACCAAGTCTCTTTCCATGTCAAAAGGACGAGATTCCAACATAACTCCCTTAATATGTTCAAAGCCTCTCAGCTGGTGACACCAAAAGAAATATGGCTTTACAGTGAAATTGTAAAAGCAAACAAGAAGCATCTAAATTTGCAATTGAAATCGGATGGTGTTTAAAGAAATATGCAAAGGCATTTTTGTTGCCAGAAATGAAAGGTAATAGCAGAAACGTAGTGACTACCTTGTTTCTTTCAACCACACACTTGATCCCTGAGAGGACAAATCTGCGAAGATGATCAAGTGAACAGAGTTTAGAGAAAGAACCCGTGTAACCATTCAAGTCTGCCCACTTTCTTGTGTTCTCTTCATGTAATGGGACTACTGCAACTAGCATTGACTTGAAGCTATCTCCATAGGCCCAGATCTTAGGAACAATAATATTAAAATTAGAGCATTAGGAGGAATTTTTACGAAACCAATGACCAAAAGGCAAAAGAACTGGGAAAGGGCAAACAATTCACTCATAGCAGACCAATCCTAAAAAGTAAACGAAATCAGCCTAAACACTATAAATGGATCACACACACATAAATCACCCAACCGATAATTCCAATTCTAAACTGAACAATCTCTACTAAGTGCAAAATCAAATGTTTCTTAAAAGAAAAATACCCCATCCAATAGTAACCGAACTTGACTTCCTCGGTCACCAATAGAAAAAACAGATTGAGAGGGAAAAAAATCAGAAAACAACAGAAGAATAAGAGCGAAAGACGTAAAACATGAATTAGAAACACTCTGAAACGGCAAGACACCGAAGAGAGAGAGAGAGGAAATTACGACCGGGAAACGGGTATCGAGCTTCTTTCTCATAGCGTCAGATTTGTAGAATTCAATATACAGAAACAAGAGAATTTGAAAAAACAACAATTAGAAAGAAAGAGAGAGAGACAGAGAGAGAGCATAGAAGAAAAGAGAAGAGAAGAGAAGAGAAGAGAATCTGTCTGATAATCAATTTCTACGAAAATCTAGTTTCCCAAACATAAGGCAATTATTTTTTATAGCTATATTGTTGAAACGAAAAGCCCCTCTCATCTGTGAAACAAAGAACAAAATGGCTTGAAAGAAGAAAAACTAAAGTACGAAAAGACAAAAGTAAAGTAGAAATTGAAATAAGAATGTCCAGTGGGTGGTATAGTTTAATTATTCGGCAACCGTAGACGTCTGAGGCTGACTCTGACGACACCACCGACGGCAACCTGCAAACTTCAGCAGCAATAAGCGAAGCAAAGATTAGGTCGTCAGGAAGGAGATGAAGAGAACCAAACCGACACGAAAGTTGGGAGACTAAAAATTTTAAATTTACTTTAGCTCCCTATCGGCATAAGTTGAAATGCAAATGAACTAATTAAGCAGGAATGTTAGACTCAGCCAATACCGACGTTTTATTTGAGAAAACGTCGTGAATTTTATTTTGTCGCAAAAAATATTACAAATTTATGACGTTTTTATAAAACGTCGCGAAAAGTCTTTACAATCTGTGACGTTTTATCAATAAAACGTCACGAATTGTATTAATTTTTTGTAGTGGTTTATAGGTGAACGTACATGCATGTTTAGGAGTCATATAATAATCGAAGAAGATCATTGTCACATGTATAATTAAGCTACATTAAGATAGTTATATACTATAGACCCAAATTAAGTACCCTAGTAAATATTGGAAAAATATGAAATAAACATTTTATGCATGGTATTTAAATCATAATTAGCATCATTTTGCATTCTTAAGAATAATACATAAATTCATGATAAGTATAGCATTATACTTAAGACTTCTCGTATGTTTTCTAATATAGCCTAATTCCTCCTCTACGTCGATTTCTTAGGGTAGAATGATAATTCCCATCTCTAATTTAAAATGAAAAGTAGGTAACTCTTGCTCCTCTTTTATAATTTAGACTATGTGGATGAAATATATCTTAATTAAACTTGATTAGACTTTGATATCAATTAGGACTCAACCTCCTTATATGATCAAAAATTTATTGATTAAACTTACCCTTTTCAAATAATTAGGCATTTTAAGTAAACATAAGGCCCATAACCCTAAAGAAGGATGACTAGTCGTAAGTTATAATAGAACAATGTTCCTTAAGCATTAATTCATAAACTAATATATGTATGCTAAAAACAAGCAGAAAAGAAACATCAACCTTTAGATATCCATCTTATGTTTAACCCTCAAGCCTTCATCATAAGACACATGAAGATCTAATTAAGAAGAATCTTCATCTTCCTTTAGAAGATTCATTAGGATTATTCCTAGGTAAAATTTCATTTGAAATACATTTATCCCTCTTAATATGTAGAAACTTCAACGAACTGTAGGGGATAAATTATCATTTAATCTTAATTGTTGACTCAAGTCAATCTCAATTATCCATCCCTCTATATAAGGTGCATGATGTCAACATGGTTCAGTTGATAAATTTTTATAATTGGCTATGGGATGTCACAAAATGCTTATCGTAAAATAAACAATATATATTTAATGTTAGTGACTTCACATTTACATGTAGAGATATACTTCATGTTCACTTCACCTCATGCAACTATATCCTTCACACATTTATACTTGGCATCGTCATACTTAGTTTTGTAGTAAAATTTGAAATATTTTGTATAAGTGATTGATACTTGACCATCATATTTTATTAGTACTACATTAAGTTAGTTTTAGTAATTTCCTAATGAACTAAGAAACGGCTAAATAAAACTGTATATTATAATGTAATTAAAAATGCTATAAATACAACTATCATATTGTAATGCAATTAAATTCGCAATCCTCCATGTCCAGTATAGCAGCATGTTGGATCGGAATAAGAAAGCATGCCATATTTGGAGAACCGGTAGATTTCAAAACTTTTTAGAAATCTTATTTACAGCAGAAGCAATATATCCAAATCATCATGCCAATCTATACATGATATGGTATAAGGATAATAATAAACATAAACAAGATAAAGATTATTACCGACTCCTTCGCTACAGCTTTAATTCCTCACTGCGCTATGCTCTCCTTCTTCTTGTATCCAAAGCCTTTGCTTTTGAATCCTTTCCTTTGTCAATCTATCCTCTCCTTGTTGTTGTATCCTCATCCAATTTGATTTACCTTTTGTTCTTCTAGGACAACTTGGTTAACAAAATCATTTGGTGGGAAAGGAGAAGAAATGTTTGGAAGAGATTTTTCTTAGAAGAAAAGAGCCAAAAATAAGACTCTTCTCATACAAATTTTGGCTCACTCATGCATGAAAGGAGAGAGAGAGTCAAACCATGTAAGAACACTTTCTTACACACTCAATTTCAGTTATGCATGGAATGGAAGAAGAGAGAGAGCATCCAATGCATCACACCTTTCTTTAATCAAACATAAAGGAGCCATTGAATGAGACTCTTCTCGTTTGTTTTAAGATGGCTATAAGAAAAGACCAATCACCTAATATTGACATGCCAATTTCAGTTTTGGAAGATGGAAGAAGGAAGATGGTCCATCTAATGCACATCTTTCTTCTCTATTCCAATGAATGCTAATAGGTTATATGCTAACATTAAAAGATAACCATTAAACCATTTAATGGTAAGTTTATAACTCCATTTAATGATGGTAAACCATAATAAAGACCGTCTTTATTTAGTAATTTAATGTCAAATGTGTAGCTGCACATTCAGCCCTAATAAAACTGAAATTGCTACTCCTTTCCTTAAAACATTTGTTTTAATTTAATTAATCTAATCAATTACATTAAACCAAAGTCTATCCCATTTCTAAATGAACATTTGGGCTTCTAATTAACTATTAATTGGTGCAATCCCAATATTCAATTATGGGTTTCTAAAACCTCCATTTATATTTCTTACTTAGATTGATAACCTTCATTGAAGCCAAGTGGGGAATCTTATTGGACTTTGATAACTCAAGCTCCAACAAGCCTAGAATTAATTTAATCTTATTAGAATTAATTCTAGCTTATTAACTAAATGTCATTCTACTAAAGACAATTAGTTGAACTCTTGAATTATTAAATATTATGAGATCACATATTTTATGTCCAATTGCAAACCTTATTTAGAACCTTATTATAGCCATCTGCACAGCAAAGGGTAAAATTTTCGTTTTGCCTTTATGATGGTTTTTTCCTTCTAGATCTCCCATTTTACTTTATATAGTGATTAACACATAGGAGGCACATGTGTTTGTAGCAGCTCATCCTAGGGTAAGGACAAGAAGGACACCTGTTCAGTACACACTTTCATGAAGAATAAAATAGAACTCACTCTTGACTATCATAAAAAAAAAGAAACAAAATAAAGTTCACTTTGGACCTTCATAAAAAACAAGATAAAACAAAATAAGGCTTGGTTCACTCTTGACACTAATAAAGAATAAAATAAGACAAATCTTTTAAACTTTCTTTTTTTTACATATATTTTTCATTTGATTTTTTTTGAATTGTTCTCTTAGGGTTACATTAATTCTTAATCTTAAAAATTACTGCAATCCGTTAGATTTTTCAATTGTGTCATAATGAAAAGTTTAAGATAGACTCTTTAATAAAAAAAGTAAGTTTTTAAAATTTACATATTTATATATTATCGATTTTTTAAAACCCTTTTTTATCCAAAACCTATAAAATGTTAGTAACGCTTTAATTTGTGGCAATACGAGAATAATCCACGAGTGAATGAGGCACGTTAAGGTGTCACTACAAAAAAAGTATAGATTCTGCGACGTTTGAGTGGAAAACGTCACAGAAAAGTGTGACCTTTCCTGACGTTTAAAAAATGTCAGGAAAAGTGAGAGTATTTGGTGACGTTGTGATCAGACGACGCAGAATTGGAGAAGAAATTGAGACATTTTATTATTAAAACGTGGGCAAATAATTATCACGACGTTGTTATGAGGTAAACGTCGTGGAAGTGTTGGGAAAAAATTAAAACTCATCAATCTCTTCAATCTCGCGCACCTCCCGTATAGTACTCCTACTCTCTGCACTCGTCCACAGACCACCTAAAAAATCAATTTCTCAACGTCGTCGGCCCACCCGTCGTCAACAGCTTTAATTCTCTTTGCCTTTTCCTTCAACGTTTGGTTGTATATATATCTAGCTGCGCTCTTTCCCTTTTCCTTCAACGACGCGAGACAAATCTCCCTCTCAAAATCAGGCGTCCTCTGCGCTGACGGTCGGAATACTGAGGTACACCCTAATGCCCATGCATTCTCTTATTCGTAAATAATTTGCAAAATTTCGAACCTCTCTCTGGTGGGTCTACGTTTTTCGAATCAAAATTAACGAAATAAACTTGTCTTCCAAGGATTTGGTAGGCCAAATTCGAAAAGTAATAAACTTATTTTCCATATATATAGTTTATCGATCCATTTTTATGCCTTATCTATTCCATAGATGGAGCACCGAGTTGAGCATTAATATTTATGATTTTCTGTTTTAATTTTCAAATTTAGTATAAATCTTGTCTTAATTCGTTGATTAAACCAAATTTCAATAATGTCATGTGCAGGCTTGAATTGGTTGAACATTGAACATTGAGCATTGAA
>JANITX010000007.1:58801096-58817662 GCA_027564395.1 Erythroxylum ulei
CAAAAACATGCGTACAAAGTTCTGAACCCTACTACTTATAGCCTAACGCCGTGTTCCTCTACACTCGAGTATACGCTGGTTATCCTACGCTACGTACGAACAGCCACATCACGCCTTGCATCTCTCAACTGCGTCTAGTTGTTTTCTTCGTCTGAATTGGCTGTAACAATTCCCTTCCCCTTAACAACCTTGTCAATCAGATCAACTTCAAGAAACCGCTTTTGCAGATCAACATTGCATTACGGCTCGGTTGTTCCGCTTGACCATGCGCCGATCCAGAATCGCCACTGGCACCCTTTCCACTGACGTCACAAACTCTGGCAAGGTGGTAGTAGTACGGCCCTGTCCCTCACGCGCCTTTTTTAATTGGGACACATGAAAAACTGGGTGTATCGAAGCCGTAACCGGAAGCTCCAATTTGTATGCCACTTGCCCAATTTTCTGAAGGACCGTAGTATAAAGGCGCTAATTTTTGGTTGCTCCGGCACTGAAGTGAAAACTGCTTGTACGGTTGTAATTTAAGCAAAACCAAGTCCCCCTCCTGGAACTCTCTGTCAGTGCGTCTCGCATCCGCATATTGCTTCATGCGATTCTGAGCTCTTTGCAAGTGAAATTTGGTGAGGTTAACCATTGTCTCTCTACTCAGCAACACACGATCGACCTCCATGAGTTTGGAGTCCCCAGCAATGTACGGAGTATAAACCGGGGGTGGATACCCGTACAGTACTTCGAAAGGTGTAGTGCCAATCGTCATCCGGTAGGTGGTATTGTACCACCATTCCGCCAAGGCTAACCATTCGCCCCATTTCTGAGGAGTCTCACTGCAAAAACATCTTAAATAAGTTTCTAAAATTTTATTCACAGCTTCGGTCTGACCGTCCGACTATGGGTGATACGCCGTCGAGAACTTCAGATGTACTCCTTGCAACCGTAATAATTCCTGCCAAAACTTACTTAAAAATACGGAATCCCTGTCACTGATAATAGATTCAGGCATCCCATGTAATTTGAACACATAATTAAGAAACAATTCCGCAATATCGTGAGCAGAGTATGGGTGTTTCACTGGGATAAAATGACTGTACTTGGTAAACCTATCGACAACCACCAAGATAACAGAATGTCTCCGAGAATGCGGCAAGCCTTCAATGAAATCCATACTTACTTCCCTCCAACTCCCTTCTGGTATGCGAATGGGCTTAAGCAACCCCGGGTAAGCTGAAGTTTTGTACTTGTTACGTTGGCAAGTCATGCAATTCTGCACATAAACACGAACTTCCCTGTCCATCCCTTTCCAGTAAAACATGGCCTATAATTTCTTAATAGTCGCCACCGCCTCGGTATGCCCTCCCATGGCGTCATCGTGGCTGATGCCGATAATTGACTGGCGCAGAGCTGAGTTAGCACCGACAACCAAACGCCCCTTCCACCTCAATAGGCCGTCCTTCCATTCATAAACATTTGTCGTTGCGGTCCCCCCCTCAATTTGCTTAATTAACTCCCTTAGGTTGCTATCTTCTTGCCAACTTCGTTTAATATCTTCTAACAACTCACTTCGAATCTGTGAAACCGTCATCATCAACATCTCCGCACTTGTAACTCTGGAGAGTGCGTCCGCCGCTGCATTCTCCTTACCGTTACGATATTGAACTTCGAAATTATACCCCAACAATTTAGGTAGCCATGATTGCTGGAATGGCGTCGTCAGTCGTTGTTCTAATAGAAACTTCAAACTGCGGTGATCGGTGCGAACAACGAAAGGTTTCGGAGTCAGGTAGTGGTGCCACTGTTTGATGGCCTTGATGACTGCCAAAAATTCTTTCTCGTACGTAGATAAGCTATGATGCCTTGAAGCTAAAGCTTTGCTTAAGTATGCAATTGGATGTCCCTCTTGTTGCAAGACAGCGCCAATTCCTTGGCCACACGCATCCGCCTCAACCACAAAAGTCTTGGAAAAATCTGGCAGTGCTAGTACCAGAGCACTCATAATCGCCCTTTTTAACGTATCAAATGCTTCCTGCTCTTCAGGCTGCCACTTCTACACATCCTGGCGTTCCTTGGTTAACAACTCCGTTAAAGGTTTCGCCGTCACGCCGTATCCTTTAATGAATCGGCGGTAATACCCTGTGAGACCCAAGAACCCTCGCAATTCCTTCAAATTCCTGGGGGTTGGCCATTCCTCGATCGTCTGGACCTTACGGAGATCCGTTGCCACCCCAGCCTCCGAAATAGTATACCCTAAATAATCAATCTGTCAAGCCCCAAATACACATTTGCTTCCTCTGAGGCAAAGCTGATTGCTTAACAAGACATTGAACGCCACCGATAAGTGTTCTACATGTAGTGACAATGAAGAGCTGTAAATCAAAATATCATCAAAGAAAACCAAAATAAATCAACGGAGATACGGTTTGAACAACTCATTCATCACTCGTTGAAACGTCGATGGTGCATTCGTTAAACCGAAGGGCATCACCAAGAATTCATAATGCCCTTCGTGTGTTTTGAAGGCTATCTTCTGGATATCGTCGGGTCGCATCCGGATCTGATGATAACCCGAGCGAAGATCCAACTTGGAGAACCAACTCGCCCCATGCAATTCGTCCAGGAGTTCTTCGATTAGAGGTATCGGAAATTTGTCCTTCACAGTGTAACGATTGAGCTCGCGATAATCGACGCACATACGCCACGAGTTATCCTTCTTCTTGACGAGTATCACCGGTGATGCATACGGCCCGAAGCTGTGACAGATGAAGCCCTGTTTCAAAAGCTGCTGGACTTCCTTTTCTATGATGTCCTTCTGAACGCCAGTATAACGATAGGGCCGCACGTTGATTGCCTCGATTCCTTCCTGGAGAACGATCTGATGGTTATAGGGACGATTAGGAGGTAGTTGAGTTGGTTCCTGAAACACTTCACCATGGTTAGCCAACACCACATTAATTTCATCAAACACATTACCCTGTTCCTCTGTTAATCGCATCTGTTGAAATTGAAACTCCATTGGTGTAGATAATTGTAACATGAAGAGTTGTCCCCCATCTGTTCCTTGCAAAGTTTTCTGAAGACCCTTACCGGTAATGATTCGGGGTTTGCTATCCGGTCCACCTTTCAAAGTGACCATCCTCCCCTGCCATCGAAAAGTCATTTGTTGAGTACGGAAATTACACAAAACATCGTCCAAGCCTACCAGCCACTGGACGCCCAACACAACATCGCACCCACCCAAGGATAATACTAGAGCGTCCATGCTGAATGTTAATCCCTGCATGGTCCAAACAAAATTGTTACAACATTGAGTGCATTGTAGCTGTAACCCTCCTCCTACCATGATAGCGATCGGCAGAATGTCCCGAACGTCGCACATGCCTTTTCTGACGACAGCGGTATCGATGAAATTATGAGTACTACCGTTGTCTATCAGTATATAAAGGTGCTGACGTTGGTGAACCCCCATCAATCTCATCTGTCTGAACTCCGTGTGGCCTGCCACTCCCGTCATTGCCTGCATGGAAATCATGGGTCGTTCTTCGTCAGCTTCACTAACTTCATGGGATTCTCCTATAGGCTCACCTGTTTCCAGGACTGAATCATCGTCGGGGATCCAGAAAAATTGAAGCTGCCGCCTCCGACATGTATGACCTATCGTATATTTTTCATCACACCAAAAACACAGCCCTTTAGCACGCTTCTCATCGAAATCCTTACTACTAACAGTGCGAGGTGCCCTGTTACGTCCTGAAGTCACTCGTAAAGCGGCAAGCGGTGTGGGTAATAACCCATCCTTAGGGGGGACCTAGGAGGGGCCGTGAGGTTCTGCATGGGTGCTTTCCCACCTACCGGAGATCGAACAGGAGTTGCACGGTTCAATGCCGACACACCGGTGACCATGAGAATAGCTTCTTGCTTCCTTGCCAAGGTGTACGCCTGGTGCAATGTCTGAGGTTCATGCAATTGAACCGCTACCCCAACTTCAGGTCGTAGTCCCTTCAAGAAGAAAGCCACTAAATACTCTTCCGACAGTGTTAAGCGGTTGGAATGGTGATCAAACTGAGCACAATAATCTAGCACAGTTCCAGTCTGTTGTAAAGCCTTGAAGTCGCCGACTGGGTCCTCAAATAACTCCACATCAAACCGCTGTTTCAGGGCCTTCGTAAACTCCAACCATACGAGTGTCTCAGTTTGAAGACGATTTTTCAAGAAAAGCCGGTACCATTCTTGCGCTCGTTCATCCATGTGAAGGATAGCAATATTCACCTTCATATTCTCCGATGTTTGGTCGACCTCAAAGAAGTGTTCGCACCGGTACAACCATAGTTTGACATTGTTTCCTTCGAAAGGAGGAAATTCCAGTCGTCCTACCCGAAGAGTGCAGCCATTGTCATCTTGGGTGGTGGGAGGAGTAGTAGGCCGGGCCCGTGATTCCGAACGGCTACTTCCTTCCCCTTGTTTCGAGCCCTCCATAGAGAATGTCGAACGTAACTCACCCACGTCCTGTTCCAGTTTATCAGTTCGCCCTTGAACCTCTGATAGCAGTCGTTCACTCCGTTCTTGAAGTTCCAAGAGTAGTCGTTCCTGTCGCCCTTGTGCCTCTGTTAAACCTTTCAAGATGTCTTCCAAATGTCGAAACTCAGCACCTCTGGTTCCTTCCGCCATAGGTTCAGGGATTGTTGTGGCCAGAATCGTCGCTCTGATAACAATTGTTATAGATTAATGATAAATGGCCCAAACACGTGACCGAAGATTCGAGGCAGTGATAGTCATGAGAACAGCAGACAGAGGGGATTACAAGAAAACGAAAGACAGAAGGGAAAGACACAACCGAAATAACAACCTCAAAAACATGCGTACAAAGTTCTGAACCCTACTACTTATAGCCTAACGCCGTGTTCCTCTACACTCGAGTATACGCTAGTTATCCTACGCTACGTACGAACAGCCACATCACGCCTTGCATCTCCCAACTGCGTCTAGTTGTTTTCTTCGTCTGAATTGGCTGTAACAAACTCACCCAGTGATGGGGTTCCCCTCAATCATGGTAGACAACCAAGTAGAATGCCCATTATAGGAAGTAGATCTAGGCAGCTCAAAAGGATCGTTGACTTGATAAACATCATGATTTCCTTGTAAGTTAATCTCCATCTCAGGCTTCATTTTCTTATCGTCATACATATTTAAACTACTTAAAGGAGCATATGACATTTTATCACCGAGAGGAGAAGTAAAGCATGCACTGCTGCTTAATTCACTCAATCCGCTACATTCTGGTGCCATATTATCAACTGAACCAGAATTTCCAATTTCCGATTGCTTTCCGTTGTCAAAGTAGCCTGCATAACATGGAAAGGAGGCATCCGTGGAGCTCTCTATATCTCTGCATAAAAAGAATCAGACAGTCACAAGTCACATAAAACATGCTTGGGAGGAACCAATTCTAAAACATCGATGTAGATTAACAAGAATCAATGGTCCGTTCATCTTTTAGCTGAATGACCAAACAATAGAAACACGTGTTTGTAATCAGTTTAATGGGAAAATATCTAGGAAAGATGGGAAAGTGACAATTACCTGTGTGGTAAAAGGTATGGGTCATTGGATAGCAGGATGTGTTGATTTCCATTATTTGTAAGCCATGACAGGGGTTGGGCCTCTTGCACACTATTAATCATCATAGATATAGGTATTCCATTCTGAAACTATTAGGTAATGTGATATCAGAGCAGATTACCAACGCAGGGCTATAGAATTCATTACAAGGTTAAGGCATCACCTGGCTACGGCATTCTAGCGGCAATAGGAGGTGCTTCTCCTGCGAGTGATGAGGAAATTGTAAGTGCATTATACTGAACCCAACTACTGACCCACACCAGGATTCACAGGGTACATGCATGCATCAGATTCTAAGTTGATTGATTAGGGAATTCTTCACATTAAGGAACACATATATATAATGATAGATTAATTGGGCAGGTTTGAAGCATGCTCGCAGAAACAAACCCCAAAAGATAATCATTTTTTGAATCTTCATTATTATACCAATCAAACCTTATACATCTCCATGCAGCTTCCATGATAAGAGAAACAAACTACCTTTTGCAGATGGATTTGATTTATTGATTCTCTTAGTGAGTCCTCCATCTGGACAAGGTGATCCATACTGTCAATTCTATCTGGATTATTCCAATAGCTGAAAGGATGATAGGGAAACAGAACATTATGTACTCAAACCAGAACATAGTCCATCATTTAACACCTTTCGTACATGCCTGCGTTTCTATGCAAAATGCCATGGCATAAATACTAAACAAGGGAGATATTTAATTCACTGAAATTTGAAAGTTATCATTGCATTTGTTGTTAATACACTTTCCAAACTCCCAAAAAGGCATTATTAACTAAAAAGGTGGAAAGGTGCACCTTAGCCTGTTGTGCAGTTGTGTAAGTTCTGCTTGCATGAGTCTAATTTGACTGGTCAACTCCTGTTCATAATGGATTTGAAGATAATATTTTAGGCATTTGGATTTCTAAAGATCTAAAAAATTTCATGAAAACATAGAATGTTCGCTGACATGTTTACCTCAACTGTTTGAGAACTGTAAAGAAAAAAAAAGGGTGTAAATTTCAGGACCTTTCATAACCATATTCAAAGTAAGACCAAAAGTAATTGAATACCTTGTACCCAAAAAGTCTTGTATATTTACATCATGGTCCAACTTCTTGAAGGTTTTCTTCAAGGTCTATATTCTCGAAAAGAATATGTAATTGATTGAATGCATTGGATATTATTGCTATAAAAGCTATAACACAAAGGAAAAAATAAAGGAAAAGAAACGAGTCTCAGAGATGGTGGCGTTTCGTCTTACTTCAAGGCTCTCCAGCTTCCTGTTCAAAATTGAACAGAAATCAGATAAATATAGTCTCATCAAGTTCAACCAAACATCAAATTGCGAAGGTTCAATTTTCTTTACACCTTTTTGCTCTTTCTTGTGGGGTTAATTGAGCGAATCTTGCAATAACTCCTCCAATATTGCTGAAAAATTACAATATAAAGGCATATAGTGAACTTAAAAAGCCTACATGCCTGATAAAGAATTAAAGATGGATGTTTAACAATCTTGGTGATAGTGAAACGTTGTCAAAATTGCCTTCACTAGTAGGTCTTTTTTCCTTCTTTTATTGATCTGCAATTAGTCATGGCCATCCGCATGTTTTGCTTTGAAATCCATTAAAATTCGATTTGACTCTAGTTTTGATGGAAAAAGGATTAATAGAAATATATAAAACTTCATTGTAACATGCAAAAATCTTAAGTAATTTAATGCTTTATGGAACACAACAGCCCAATAAAAGGAAAATAAATATTTCAAAGCAGCCACCATAGGCAATGATAGATGCTTCTCTAACAAGGCCAACAAAACAAGAAAGTCAATTCCTAAGTATCTACAATGACCTGAAAAATTCCATCAAAAGTTAGTCATAAATTAGAAGGATTTCAATACCATTTTGCATTACCAACCAGGCTTACTTATAATTTTAGAATCAGAAATTGCCTGAGTTTTTATAGCATCTCTTGGCAGAAACAGTATCAACTTCTGATATACAGTCAATGTGGATACTGGCATACGGGCTATCTTGGCAGAAAATGTAGAAATACGTACTCTTCAAAGCCTGGGAGCATTAGAATATCCATCTATTGCTTCTCCCAAACACAGAGAGTTAATTTATTAGAGTATGTTTGTTCATACCAGCAATCAACAGATAGTCCTACAAACATCAACTAAATTAACCAACTAGTTCAGCTACTTTTTAGCAATCAACAAGAAAAATGTGGAACGGTTTACACATCCAAAATGGGGCCAATAATGAGTTAATGAACCACCAGCAGTGAGTTCAAATGACAAAACGGGAAGTGAGTGCTATTATGCAATTACCTCAGGTCTCCATGGAATATTGTAGGCCTTCCGGTTGGACAAAACATGAGAAGGATTATATCTATGTCACATAATATGGACAGTTCCTTGGCTTTCTTCAAGATTCCACTCCTACGTTTTGAATATGTTATTTGCCGATTGCTAGAGCTCTCTAATCTCTTTATCTTTAACTTAACTCTTCCCATCCTGCAGTCAATATGCAAACCGAAATCTCTTTAGACTACATGACCTATCAACTGATCAAATCATTTCCCCAAAATTTCGTTTGCATAGACCCTTCTTCTCATTCGTTTACTCACTTTATTTCTGAGTAAATTCAGCTCCCCAGTGATTAGCTATCATCACAAGCACAAAAGCTAGGAAAAAGATAGGGTTTTTACCACGTTTCCAACCCAAATCTCTTGAAACAATCAAAAGGCATATAAAAGGCCACTAGCTCCTAAGGCACATAAAAGACCACTAGCTCCTAAAGGCAGAAACATCTTGTTAATATTCCTTCGTTTTGGGCAATGAACAGAACAAATTATTAGACATATGGAACAAAATCGCATAAAGAAAAGCAGTTAAGAGATCACCAAACATGCACTACAAGTTTACTCAAAACATATATAGAGCCTTTTGTCTTAGTCATCTTTGTCAGGAAACAAAGAAGAATCCGAAAAGAACACCAAAAACACTCCAAACTGAGTGTTCCAAGACCATCGACAAACTACAGAAGCCATCATTTTTTTAACGTGAAAAGAAACTACCTCTAGAAAGCCTGAAATTCAGCGAGGAAAGAACATGCTTACAGGAAAAAAGATGGTGAAAAGAGAGAAACAAGAGAAGAAAAGGATATCTGAAGCAAGAGAGAAATGGAGGGTAAGCTTACAAGTTAATCAGCCTATGATTGCGGTCGTTAATTTGAGCGGGACCAATGGAACCTGAAATTGTAACTTGTGTAGTGAGATCGATTATGGATTGGACGGCGAGATTTTGCAAGAGCTTGTGGGCTATTTGTTGCTTTTTCATAAATTAGAAAGCCGCACACAAGTGTGACTGAAGAGAGATATCGTTTGATTCACTTATAATCAAAGCACGTTTATGAAAAAATTATCAAATTCATCCGAAGAATTTGATAATTTTTGTCCACCATTGAATTGAAGTGAATGGCACCATAGACTACTAACAAACCATTCCCCAAAGACACGGGTTTCTTCTTGATTTTCTTGAGAATCATCTAACCCTTAAGCCCATTTGAAATATGGATAAAGAGGAGGGTACTCGTATGGGTCTATGACATTGTTAAGAAAAGCGTTCTGGGGAACAATTTGAATCGGGAAGTCCTTGTATTTCTTTGTTTTCCTCCAAATGGAAGCATTACGTGGTTCGAGTGAAAGGCTCCATGAATATTTATATTAATACAATTAAATTTGAAGAGCATTACCAAAGGGTTGGGATAGTTATTTGATTGGAATTTTAAAGTTGGAAATGAAACTTAAAGTTAGGATCATATCGTCTGTTCCTCCTTTCCGCCGTTACTTTCCACCTACACGTTTCAGAAGGACAGATTGAAACGAAAGAGCACTCACTAGTAGAAGGTCCGGAGAAGCTTACAATGATGGTGTAGCTTCTGTGGTATAGCAGATTACATGCTCAATCGTTGAGGTACTGGAAACATTTATCAACTACTGACGATTGTCAGAGGTGCTATCAAAGACGATGGAACATGTTCTGCAGTCTTGTCCCAAAGTTCGCGTACTTTGGGAGGTTGTGTTTGATTTAGGTAACTTTTCGGATTTCTTATCTCTTGACTTTTGGGAATGACTTTACTCCTTTCTTACTACATCTTCGCGTCTTGGGTCGGTTGACTGGGATATTAAATTTGGAGCATGTCTTTGGGCCTTTTGAAGGTTACGTAATTAAGAGGTAATTGATGGTAAAATTTTAGCTCTTCATGCTCAGCTGACATAGACTTGGCAAGTTATTAAAGGCTTTGTTGGTTGTTTTGCTTTGGGCCCTACTGTTGGTAATACGACAATCCAATGGTTGAAGTGGGTGCCTCCAAATGAGGGTTTTGTGGCTCTGAATGTTGATGAAAGTGTTATTGGCAAGCCGGGTCCAGCGGGTATTGGCGGCGTCTTTCGGAATGAGCAAGGAGCTTGGTTGCTTGGTTTCTCATAATCAATTAGGTTTAGGTCAAATATGGAAGCTGAACTTCTAGCTATCAAAAGAGGGTTGACTTTAGCTTGGGATAATCGCTTTCGGAGCATTGCTCTATGGTCAGATTCTACGAAAACTTTACGACTATTGAAAGGAAGGGAGTGAGTGACACACCGTCATGCCAATATTATCTATAACATCAAAATTTTGTTACAACAAGATTGGTATGTGAAAATGGCCCATTTGCTCCACAAAGGAAATTCAGTTGTCGATCATCTAGCCAAGCTTGGCAGGCATTCTCCTACTATTGACAATCGTGTGCTGGACTTGACACCAGCTTCTATTTCTCTTCTGCTGCTGAACGATGCAACTGGCACCTTGGATTTATAAGGTTGAGTTTCTTTTTACTGTTTCCTTTTTGTTTCCTCGGAAAAAAAAAAATAAAGAGCCGACGAAAATAGTGCTGCAGCGTCTTCTACAAGTCCAAAAATGAATAATATTGGAGTATCATTTTTGCTGCTACTTAAATGGCGTCACATCGACAACCAAATTAGTGAGTAGTGACACTGGAGGTAGCCTTTTCATTGAGTTGGTAGTAGGGCCTCTCTTTTTAGTGCCCACGTTCAAGTTTAAACTCATGACACTTGAAACAAAACACGATCAATGAATTGTCAACTGGGGAGCCCGTTTGGGCAGTTTTAGGCTGCCATGCCACTACCTCCCAAAGCCTACGGCTTTTTGGTTGCTATGTTCTCCTCTTGGTAAATTTTTAGTCACATACGTCCAGTATCTTCCCGAAGGTACAAAATTTGAAATAATAATGATTCATTGAGCTCACCACATTGGTAACAATAAATCTTCCAGCGACGTCGCTTCGGGGAAAAAGTGGATGCCTATTTAAGATACTATTCAATGTGCATTGAAACCCTAGTTTGGTATTTGTCCCTTCTCTCTCTCTCTCGGAGGACGTTGTTCATTCCTCTTCCTAAAATGGCTTCTTCTTCTTCTTTTAATTTTTATAGAACTCATTTTAGGAAGGGAATGAACAGTGTATTTATCGGAGAGATGTTTTGGAAATCCTCTTCCTTTTTGAAATGCTAATCGATAGATTGGAATTGCATCGGTTTCTCTGTCCTTACAGGTACAGGTTTGTTTTTACAAGACTCAGTTCCGCCACCCTTTAATTACTACGTTCATTCGACCGTATACTTTGGTTTTCTTTTAAAATCCATTTGGTTCTTGGAATTGAATTTGATATTCGCATTTCCACGACCTTGTAGTAATTTAGTAAGAAAATAGGGTTTTTCGAATCTACAAATTGGAATTGTCTGGAAATATGATTTCTTTATTTGTCCGATAAAGGGTTATCAATATTGTAGTCTCAGGAGTTCAGAAATTGAGCCTTTATTTGATATGGTTTATATGACCATATTTCAATTTCTACACTTTTACTACCATCTCCGATGATCAAGTGTGTGCCAACAGTTCTGTACCGTAAGATCTTTTCAACCCCTGTACCATGCTAAACTGCCTAGATTTACATTCTGCAAGGGCCACATATTTGGGTGGCTGCACCATTATGATTGTGGTGTATGGACTTCCTTCGGATGAACTGGGTAATCTGATCACTTAGCCTTTTTCTCCAAATTTTTAAAGTAAACTATAAGTTTTTAAATTAGTAACTCGTTATCTTCTCCACAGCGTGTTGTGTGCTTTTAGTTGAACTATCAGGCAAACTCCTTTCATAGCATTAATATATCTTTCATGATTATACCCTGATCGATTAGATACCATAGTTCCTGATATGTAGAAAATAAAACCTATACCATTGTTTCAGATATGTAGAAAGGGGAACATGTTGGATGTGTTAGAAGTAAAACATAAGATGTTCTTTAGCGTTTAATATATGTTTTAGTTTTCATCAGTAACCTTGATAAGTATCAATTGCACTAGCTATAGCGACACAGGCTAGAATGTATACTCATCCCCGTCTGTTGTTCTTTGTCCTTTGTATGCACTCTTGCATCGCAATTGTTCTCTCCTTTGTCTTCCACTGGAACTCAGGATCTTGAGCGAGAAGTGTGTACTCGTGTGTATTTCGCTGCTCAATTACATGTGATCCTCACGAAGCAAGAAGAAGAGGTACTCAATTTTAGCTAAATGTGGTCGCGGATGCTCTGGAGAGTTATATTAATGGTAACTAAATTAAGGGGTTGGTTAGATAGCCATCTAATAACCTCTACTAAAGTCTTAAAAATTCAACCTAGCATCTATGGTGTTATCTCTGTATCTCTTTGCTATATGGCTTAACTCAATTCCCAATTTTCAGGTTGGTCGTTCGAGCTTTCCTTCAGGTGTCATGATTGTTGTTTCTTTCTGTTGGTAATCAGATTTTCTTCATATTGTTATGGGAAGACTGCTGGAATAATCGGATCCACTGACCCTTCAACTTGCTAAAGGAATGTTTCCTCTCATATCATTCTAATGTACGAGGTTATTTTCCTACAAGTTTAGGGTAACCACAATCATATTGGATCGGACAGCACCATCCAGAATGAACCCGTCACAACCCTTAACATGTCCCACTTGACAGCTACATTTTATAATTTTGGCGGAAGTCAACATTGGACACCGAATTTTAATAAACCATTTCTTTTTGTTGCATTGCATTTGTCGATCCTGAAGCTTGTTTAGACGGCTCAAATTGAATGGGCTCGTCAACGCCATTTTCCAGCATAAACTTCACACGAAAGCGTCTCCATCAAGTAAAAGGATAAGCTTTGAATTTTATAAGCCTTACGTGGTGGAATCTTAGGGAGCAAGGCCTTCCTCTATGTTGGACCGTTGCCCGAATTTGTAACATATGTTAGAAATTTTGGTTTATTTTTAAGGATTTATCAACTCTTTTGATTGAGTTTAAATTAATTGATTTATAAACGTTTCACTTAGCATTTTTACTGTGCTTGTGTCAATATATGTGGATAACTATTTTCTCTCATTTATTATCAATTTCAACTAATAATAAATGCTATATTCATGGATCCAAACGATAAATCATGCCTGATTATTGATTTTTTACTTGCCTTTTTGTATTTCATTTTGTTGGTTATGACTAAACTCTTTTATCAATCATCTCTTTGATGAACTCAAGTTTAATGATCATTCGTACAATCTTCACCTGAAACTTCCGTAAGTACACAAGTAATATTTTGGTTGAATTGTTGTCATGAAGTGAACTTGTTACTATAACAACCATCATCACATGTTCATTTTCATACTGATACGTACAAAAATAAACAAATTGGCATTTTAAAAAATATCTTTAATAATATGGCATCTTATTTTTCTGTTTAAGGATTTATTATTTATTTTTATTCTTGTTAAAAACTTTAATTGAACATTTTAAAATATTAAAGATTGTACCAATATGAATATTAAGACATTTTAACATTTGGTATATCTGTGCATTAGAAAAAATTAATGGCGTCAGCTTAGGTATGAAAGTGTTGAATTTGGAAAGGAAGTACAGACAACTGATCCTGTGGTTAGGAAATACTAAACTTTGGACGCCTCCAGGATCTCTCTTGCAGGATTACGGTGTAACTTCTGTATAAGGATGCTATTCTTTTCTACAGCAGATATTTATTTACTTTGAAATGCATAAATACAAATACATACATCTCTCATCTTAGCTAGTAAATGGGAGATACTCCGACCTCCTTTAATATTTGATGTAGTTTTTTTTTCCTTCTTAAAATTAAGTACATCTGAACCATCTCATGCTCTAAATTACATGTTTAGACATTGAGGATGGCAAATTCTTGTAGTTGGAGATGAACATGCAGAAAGGGAAGGCTCGACTTAGCACACAGTAGCGAAATGAATTGAAGAACAGGAGGGTGGGCAGGCAGGTGATGTTATTTTCCAACAGGTGATTGCCATCCAATTAATATGCAATCTACTTCAGGTTCTTCGGTGAACAACTAATGGTCCTAGGAATTGCATACAGCTCGGACCAAAAAAATATCTATATGGAGGACGACTGAAATAAAATAGATGGGGAAAAAAATAAAACAAACCCAGCAACAGAGTGATCATTTCGGGACTTACCCTTCAATTGCTGAGACTGATTGACATAACTCTCACAAATTCGCTGAAGTCTATGAGTTCATCTCCATTTTCATCGTAGGTTTCAATGATCCTTCTGCAATCTGCTTCTGTAATTTCCTTGGAACTCAGTTTACAAAGCACTTTCCTCAACTCCTCTGTGTTAATGAACCCGTCATCATTCTCATCAAACACACGGAAAGCGTCATGTACTTCCTCTATGCTTGGATCTTTGTCTTCAAGCATATAATTAATACCACTGGAGCTAATTTTCTCGGGCAGCTTGTCACTAGAAGGATCATAATAAGTTCCCAAGTCTCCCATCACTTCCCCTACTTCTCCTATACTAACTTCTTCACCATCTCCACTGTTGAAAGAGCTAGCATTTTGAGCCAAATCTTTGCCACCCACAACTTGTCTTTCAATCACAATACTGGAAGCATTGTTGATTGAAAAGTCAGCAGTATAAGATTTGAAGAAGCAAGCCAATTTGTCAAAGAATGAATGGGGCGAACAACAAGAACATGGGCAAAGATCTAAGATGATGAGGATGAGATGGATGATTATTACTGAAAAAAGGAGCGGCTCACAGGGGGTAATGAGATCACTATTCTTTGTGCTGTCCATCATATACTGCTAAGAGAACGTAAATAAGGAGGGAAGGTAACGTGGAGATACTCTGATTGTGGTGTGGTGCGGTGCGGTGCGGAGTACATCTAGGATGCAAAGGAAAATATATACTTGGAATTCAAGAAAGAACGAGGAAGATAACCAACAGTTTCCTGCCTATTTCGCTCAAACGTAAATAAATGGTGTTTGTAATCTGCTCCGGCAGTTCCCTGTAATCCAAAGAAAACAAAATGGTGTCTTTTGGGTTTTACTTACCTAGTTAATTACTCAAATCTAACTAAAAAGCAAAACCCCGGCTGTTACGTTTCTTCTTTTCTGTAATTGTCCAAGAAGTTTCTTACAGAGGGTAAACTATGAAGTAAAAGTCAACAACGTAACCCTTTTCCCCGAGAAGACCAAGAATGTGAAATTCTAATAAAAAATGAAGTGTGTGGAAATTGTTTAGTGTAAGAGTAATGGCAGGGGTGGAATATCTATCAAGTTAGTTTCAAAGGCAGACCGCAGACCCTTAAAGTGGAGAAAAGATCTTCTGTTTAGTTTTATAGTGTCTTATTTTATCCTATGAATTTCAGTCATTTATTTATATAAATTTTGCGTGAGCTCAGCATAAATAAACGTGGAACCTGCATAAATAAATGACTGAAATTTATGGGATAAAATAAAACACTATAAAATTAGAAAAACGATTTGAACTCCCTAGAGTGAGTGAGATATTGGTGTACCCGACATTTATTTTAAAATGGAGATTAGTATCCAATTTCGAGTCTGAAATGATTCCTTTGTTTCTATCAAAAGCGATCCCAAATTTCCTGAAAATTGTCATGTCAAGTCAAGTCAACCAAGTCTTTCTTTCCCCCAGATTTGGTTGTGTGCGCGTGGAACATGCATTCACCATAAGTGGTCTCGTTTTGAAATTAAAATTGCAACCTGTTCGTCTTCTTTGGATGCCAACGGATCATTTTCCTTTTATGTGTAAATGTCTCATAGGAATAGGGTCCAGTAATGGAATTTAATTCATGTTATTAATTCTTCCTTGAAATTTATAACTTCATTCATCATAATTCTATGGTGGGGACTTTGAAGCCTATGCGTGCTCCTTTTGAGAATTTTCTTGATCCAAGAGTCTACTCCAACTGTCATCAACACAGGTGGCGGAAAAAAACATGATAGAGCTCACTGAAATTTACTTTTCAACTCTTATTAATTATATATATATACTAAAGAGTAAAGATAATGAGATGGATGACCATAAAATTTCATCCCATCCCTTTCATAAACGGCTCAGAATTTCGTCTAAAATGCTCTACTTTTCTAGCAAACAACCAAAAGCCAATTGGTTACACAACTTAAGGCTTGTGTAATTTCTCTCTCAATGAAAGCGTTTGGTGGCCACATGTACCCCTTAACTTAAACTATGGATGACACGAGGAGATAAACGCCAATATGAATCATATTGAATACGTAACAAAAACATCCTTACAAGTCTTGGGTGAAATTTTACTTTACAGTCATGTAAAATTAATAACCATTTACATTTTGTATACCAATGATTGTATTTTAGTTAATTTGTAGCATATGTAGTAATGGGACAGATGATGAAGAAACAATGAATTTCTTACGTCTGTTTTGATTGTCTATGAGGTACATATACATGAGGTATTGATTGTACATTTGTCTATAACAAACTCGTAACAAACTAATACTAACTTTACATATAACAAACTCGTAACAAACTAATGATGGAAAAGGTATGTAC
>JANITX010000007.1:58817762-58834398 GCA_027564395.1 Erythroxylum ulei
AATGGGTTTGCAAGCCCATTGAACATAATCTGATCCAAGTCTTAAAATAACCCAAACAAACAAAGTATATGCTACCAGCTAAAAGAACAGCCCATAAACCAGTCCTTGGGCTTAAAATAAAAGATAATAAATAACAAGCCCAAATCTTCTTGTCTTTAAGCTCCAAGTATATCCGTTCTAAGGATTTGAGTTAAATGGATTAGTTTGGGCTCAATTCCATTAAACTCTCCTCCAATAGACTTAGAGTTTGCCATCTTCTCAAGATCCTTATTCTTGCTCACATCAGGATGGGAGGGTGGTCGGTTGGGATTTGAGTTGTAAAATTAGTGGGTGAGGTATGTGGCTCAGGTATGGGTTTAGTGGCGGTTGTTGTTCTAGGTTCAATTGGTATGGTAAGATCATTGGGTTGACTGGGCCTAGTTGATGAAATGTGTTGGGTGAGTTGATAAGGGGCCAAACTCAGGTGTATTTGGTGAAAAGGTGACAGGGGTAGTTGGGTTTTGTTGTAGAGGGCTAGGTTCTGTAATAGAAAATGGGAAGGTTTGTTCGTGAAAATCAACATCGCGGGAAATGTGTATTTGGTTTGTAGATAAGTCCACAATTTTAAAGCCTTTGCATTCGGACACGTATCTTAGGAACAAACATCAGGTGGCACGAGATTCAAGTTTTTCTTTGTATGGTTTGGTGTTTGTTGAAAAACATAGGCAACCAAAGGTACAGAGGTTGTCATATGTGGGAAGTTTAGTGTATAACTTTTCATACGAAGTTTGCCATAAAAGAATTTTGGATGGTAATCGGTTGATGATGTATGTGGATGTGAGTAAAGCTTCACCTCAAAATTGTTTTGGTAAACGGTTTTGAAAAATAAGAGCACCGGTAATTTGGAGGAGGTGTTTATGTTTTCTTTCAACAACTCCATTTGTTGCGGGGTGTGTGGGCAAGTTCAGTTGTGTATGATTCCTTGTGAGAGGAATAGGTTTTGACAAAATTTGTTTGTAAATTTAGTGCCATTGTTATAACAATTTTGTGGTGAGGGAAGGGTTTTCTCTCTTATTTGGTTAATGGGCATAATTCACACTTCTAATTACTGGGAATTTTAACGAACCTATTTGGTAATCGAGATAATTTGTTTGTAGAAACATGTTTGAAGCAATTGTGCCATAATATGAAGTCATAGGACACATGATTACTAACAAAATTTTTCATGTAAAATTGTAAAAAGGGACCTTTGAGGCTTTTGGGAGGAAGTAAATGCTTGTTGGATAGTTTGTCAATACCGCTCATTACTTCACACTTTGCTACGACGTAATCATCACGCAGGTCCTACAAAAACACATGATTGTCAATGAATATGGTGGCAATTTTGATTTGTGTGGCAAGTTTATTTACCGCCAGCAAATTATGGAAAATGAGGGAATATGTAGCACATCATCAAGTTCCAAATTTGGAATGAGAGTGACTTTTCCCAGGTGTTCTGTCATGTTTACAAGCCATTTGGTAGAGTCACTGGTTTTGGTGTGCTCAGTTTGACATAGTCTGTAAACATGGACAAATTTGTGCTCATATGTGCCGAGGCGCTTGAGTTTATAATCGATGAATCATCATCATATTTATGCTCACTGAAGGTAATGTGTTTAGGGTGTTTACCTGCAAAAGCATTGAAGGCTACATGATTCATTGTTACACCTTGTTTACTGTTAACTATCAACGTTAATTCTTGAACTTGATTGGCTAAGTTGATCATGTCATCTCTGGCCTGTTCTGTTTCACATCAACTTGTACGTTGTCCCTTGCATCATCTAGTGGACTGTCTATAGCATTCCCTGCATAATTTCCTTTACCCTTTTTCCTTTGTAGTTCTTTGTACCAATCCGACACATCGGGTAGGAGAAAGCACGTATCCTTCGTATACACGCATTCATGACAGTGATTACAAAGTTTCTCTTCTTTTTGCAGACTCCACTTCTTTTCCTTGTCTCCCCAGTGGTTTCTTACTGTTGGCAGGATTAGTAAACAATGCTACGGATATTTGGTTCAAATTAGTTTAATCTATATTAACCATTTTCTATTTTTCAACCGTCAAAACCATTGAATATGCTTTGCTCACTTGAAGTAGGGGATCTAACAAAATTATCTAGCTAACCACATTTGCATATTCTTCCCTCAATCCAAGCAAAAATTGCATTAACCTGTTGCTATTTACAACACACAGATTGTATTTTGCAACTTCACAATAACAAATTTTGTTTGGCATTAAGCAATCAATGTCATTCCACAGACTCTTTAACTTTGTAAAATACGTCGTGACTAAGTTATTACCTTGACGTAAATTGCTGATTTCTTGTGCAATGTGGTATAAGTGAGGACCACTGCTTTCTCCATACCATATTTTTAACTCGTCCCAGAGATCTTGTGTTGTCGTGACTACTGTCTAAGGAGTCTACTTCGAGTATGATCCGGTGGTACCCTAGCGACCACACGCAGTGTGAGGCCTGAGTAGACTCCCTAGAGTTCTGCTACAAGGGGTGAGTCTCTTCCAATGTGGTGCAAAAACCCTCAACATCACTGTCCGTTCCAATCACGAATCAAGCCGCCAGCGAAAGCTTCTTAATTATATTAAAGATATATTAAAGTTCAAAGAAACCTTTTTTAAGAGTCAATAGAATTGAACCTTAAAAGTAAAATTTACCAAATTTTAGTTTAACAACAAAATTTACGTAATTAAAAAATAAGAAATAGGAGAAATTTGCAATAAGACTAATTTTTTGATTTTAGTATTCATAACATCACTTCCAAGAAATTTACTACATGAATCTCTCTATCAAAAAACACTTTTTGACGATACTCTCACAAGTCATAACTCTTTTGTTAGATGATTGAGTGTTCCGTACCGTACGTTACACAAATTTACAGAAGTTTGGTGAACAAATAAAAGTCATTATATTGGATTAGTGTTTCTACTTTCCGTATTTCTAATAACCCTTCAACTTTTCTCTTCTTATTCTTAACTTACTCCTAATAAGATGGAGTTCAATCACATCGTGCTGTATTCTACCTAAGTTCACTAATCCGAAAACTTGTAGATAAGCAAAGAGCAAGCACATCCAACCCAAGCTGAAAATGAGACCAAGCAGCACAGACACAGACCCACCCAGAAGACGGACCCGCTCCTCTTCTCCCCTCAGATCCGACCCGAATCGGCCTCGGACTCGCTCTTCTTCTACACTCACTCCCTCGGCTCATCTTCTCGAAGCAGACACCATAACTCTCTTCCAAGACCTCCAACTTTCACAGGACCCTGAACCAAGGAGCTTTCCATATACTGTCAAGCAACAATGTTGGGACAAGGCCGAAAAGGTCAAGGGTCGCCACCCCGACCGCTGGCGCCGAGACCCCCTTGGAAATATTGTGTTCAGGAAGCTCGTGGGTTGTCCTGGTTGCTTGTGTCATGATTATGACCACATCGTACCTTACTCCAAGGTTATCTTCTTTACTTTGTTTTTATCAAAAACGCGCTGTTTTTTAGTCCTTCGATTTTAATGTGGGTGTTTTGCCTGAATTTATGACATGGGACACGGGCACATTGTTTTGATTTGCTTATGGGTTTCAAATGCTCTTTGAGATATGCTAGTTCATAGTTTTGGCATAGTTGGGTTTCAAACCCTCTTTTGGTCTTTGAATTGTATGACGTTTATCTGTGTTGGCTACGAAGTGTCAATCCGGCAGCTTTTGTCGTTTTACCTATAATTCAAGGAAACTGTCTGAAATGAATCAGTTGTTAAACGTAGATCTAAACTATTGCATATTCGTGTGTTCATCGACTTCATGGAGTTTTTGAGTCTGAATTTTGCGCAGTTGAATTTTGTGTAACAGCTACTAACATCAATGCAAAAGGCAGTAACCACAACTTCTCTTAAGAATGAAGATGTTAAAAAAAAAAGAAAAGAAAAAGAGAAAGGAGGATGCGAATTTAAGTGAGAAAAATGAAGATTTAAAGTAAAAGTATTTATTGCCGTTGTCAAAAAGGAAACAGTAGTGATGCGGTGCTTCCTTGCATTTGGTTGCATTAGTTTGTTAAGGATCAGAAAGATAAGATGTGGCAAATGCTGCTGTGTAAGATGACACCTTAGAAAGAAGCTTCAATGATACAGATTGTACTGTTGCTATAGGATAGAGGAATGGGAACAAGAAGTGCGTTTGCCTTTCTATATTGAAGTTACGGATGAAAAATGTGAGACCTTGCTATGTGACTGCAGGTGTAGAATTTTCAACTTATCGAAATAAATTGTACTCTTTTAAAGCTGGCATGCAGCACCATTAAACTTGATAAGAAGCATAGTTTTCCTCTATCAGTTTCTTTCCTACTATCCTTCTACTTTTATGAAGTTGCAATATGAGAACGGTAAACACTGTAAGCTTGAGTAAATACTAACTGTTGAAGCTTGTGAACTGATAGAAAAGCACAGAGTACAGCATAGTTCTAAATTTTTAAAGAAGGAAAAATTGTTAGCTAGTTTGTAAAATAAAAATGATAAAACATCTTTTAACTGTTTTTCATGCAGTACATATCTAAATTTGGAAAACCAATGGTTTCCAGTTGTTTCTCTAGTTTATGAAAATTGATAACTCATAGTTTTGAACACCAAGCTCAAGAACTCTGAGTAAGTACTTAAAATTTCACCAACTGAACATATTTGAATTTGGAAAACCAATGGTTTCCAGTTGTTTCTCTAATTTATGAAAATTGAAAACTCATAGTTTTGAACACCAAGCTCAAGAAATTTGAGTAAGTACTTAAATTTTCACCAACTGAACAGACACCAATACCATTATTCTCTTTGTCCTACCCGGCACCCTTTATTTGTTTTTGGGTGGATAATTTTATAGTATTTGGATCAGTTTTTTTTAATCTCTTAGTTGGAAAACTCCATGTTCTTGCTTATTTCTTCTTTATGATACTTGGATCACTATTATATAGTTTCTCTTCTTTCAAATGAGTTTTAGGCATGCTAATATGAAAATTTTGTTGTGCCTATGTTTGGTACTTGACTCTGTTTTATTTGTTTGAATTGTTCAGGGGGGAAGGAGTACATTGGAAAATTGCCAGGTTTTACAGGTGGAAACTCTATCTTCTTTAAATTATTAGATCATTAGTATGTTTGGCATATGGCATTCCTAACACATTGTCAAATTGTCGTTGAAAACTTGATGAGCATCTTGCCTTTCACTTGAAATTCTTCTTACAGCTTCCAAATGTTTATTTTCCTTTGTACTTGTTTGTACTGCAATACTGCATGTACTAGTGCAAGCTATACACCTCAAGCCTGATTCCTGAGTGACCATGTAAATCTTGCTCCTTTCCATATTTAATCCTTTCTGCTTGTTGAACTGTAATAGAAAATTGGATGGTTGTTTGCTGTGTTCTCATGCAGTTGAAGTCTAGAGAAGCAGGGCTACCACAAATTTTATGGCTCTTGAGCTGCTATTTTTTTCTTGAATAGTTCCCATGATAGGTGGATTGGACTTGTGCTTTCGATTGAGAGTAGTTCATATGTAAATTTCAGGGATACAGACTGCTCTTAAGGTTGCTGTGGTTAGCACCCCTTACCTCCATCCGCTAGGATGGACGTTCAAACCTTCACCATAGAGTGGGTGGGGTAATGTGGGTAGTTAGTACTTGATCTCTAGCGGACCCCTTGTATTAGAAAAATCATAATGCAAGTTTTAAACTATTATTGATATGTCTAGTAAATTTTCCGCTGAGCAGCTACTGTTTATAAAACCATTTTCATGAAGTTTAGAAAAGAACTGAATAAGTTTCCTTATAAAGTCATTAATGGAAATGTGGTCAATAAAGACTGGAAAGAATAGCAACTTTTATTTTGTGGCTACAGTTTTATAACATATCCATGTGATGAAAGAATAGATTATTATCAGATATATTAAAATGTATAAGTTGATCATCAATTTATAGATTCTACCCTTGTCCTTTTGGTTTGGTAATCGTCCATTTAAGAAAGGAAAGTTAAACATTTACTGCTCTTTTTTGCTTCTCTGATGTCTGATGAGTGCTTTAGAAAGCTGATATTTTGCATGCATACTCAGGCAACTGTTAATAGGTCGAAGGGGAATCGGACTGAGCTATCTAGAGCTGAACTCATTCAGAGAAGTTCCTATTGCCGTGTTTCAGGTATTGCTCATAATTGTTCTTAAAGAGGGGACTTCACCCAGATAATTAACTGAAGAAGGGTTGTTTTTTGGTATTGACTGCAGGGCGTGACATGGATCTGATTGAACTTTCTGCCTATGGGAATGTTCGACGAGCAGAAGATTCAGGGGGTTGTAGAATTCAATGATGGAAAAGCTCTTAAAGAATGGTTACCTGTACCTGTAGTTGCGCTAGTTAGATTCTTGTGTCAAACCACACCCATGCTATTGTTTATTGAACCTGAGCTTATTGTCTAAGTGGAATTTATCCTCAATGCATTGCTAGCAAGGTGTTTCTTTCTGTATCACTGAAAAATGGAAATGTGTATACATATCAAATTTCGGGTGATGTTCTTGCAAAAGATGTTGGAAACCAATCGTCTTTCAGTTTTAATCATTCCTATTCTGTGTTAGTGATGGTTTTAATGAGACCGATAGACCTGGAAACGAAAGAGAGTAAAGATATTTTTTATCTTTGACCGATTGTGCTTCTTACATCCTTTAATACTGTTTAATAATTTGTGTCTTTGACCGATTTGTTCTTCTTACTTCCCTAAACACTGTTTTTCTTGTTGTGCACGTCTTAATCTACACAGATTTTTAGATGCATTGACAAGAGGCATAAGAAACTCTTCTTAAACTACCATCACCACGTCCCCTGAGACTTTGGTAATCGAGTTACATAATCTTGCTGAAACAGTTTGATCAATACCTTCACTCTATTCTTAACCTCACTCCCAAACTTGGCTGTTTAGTTTCACACCCAGCCAAGTACGCTGATCTTGCGCAGATGTTTTAACCTGAGTAGCACCAGCTGCCGTAGGACCTGCGGAAGGAGACAGGACAAGGCATGAGGATAGCGTCAGCATTGGCTTAATTTCATACACAGCATTTAGTTCATGGAAAGCCCTGTTCTGTTCTCCTTGCGGTATGCTTACCTAATTGTATCTTTACTTGTGTGCAATTATGGAAGCAAGGACATTTAAATATTCTGCTAGTGATACTAGGACTATGATAATACAAGTCAGAAGTGTCAGCGGTCACTACTGGGTTGAAAAGGAAACAGATTTATTGATCTTTATCTTCAAGGAGAAGAAACAAACCTTTTCATCTTCTTTTCTCTCTGGTTTTTGTTGGAAAGGGAAGCTTCACCTCCACTGTTTCTTCTTTCTGTTGCTTTTCTTTTCAACAGCATACTTTTTCCTGTTTTTGGGAAGCACTTGCACTCTAATGTTACAAAAAGACACGTTAAGTAACTCAACTGGTTTTGGTCACTTCTCATTGGAAGCTACATTTTAGTGCCATACACGTGCCCCACCCAAGTCATTGCAAAGCTTAATTATTTCCTTAGCTGACTGGCATGGATATTTATGCTTCTTACTCGACTTTCATGTTCACCTTTTGGTGTTATAAAACTACCACTTGACCATTAAGACAAAAGGGTTTTCAGCCGCCCAATCGAAGGCCAAGAACGACATGGTTTGGTTTATGTCCAACTTGATACTTATAAGTGCACTACGGTTGAGGGATAAGTTTACAGTGGGAGGTTGACTCTGAGTTCCAATGACGAGCCCCTCTTTTTTCTCAACGGAAGATTAGCGTCATATCCTTATACTAATCCACATATTATAATCGAAAATGCAATTAGTAATCAAATGGGATTTCATGTTCATGCTCCAAAATTTCATCCAGACCGTATTTCCAAGTCTAATGGATCACAGAAGTGCTTATTCTATTATGTTTTCAATCCTTTGTTAGACATCATAAGTTACTTCTGTCAAGATTTGAAGAGGCCATTAAAAGTGGGATTAAGAGTAAAATGTTCCTGGTCAGAGATTAATTATATAAAGTGAATATCTATTTATTAGTCACAATTAATAAAAATACTATATTGATTTTGCTCTAAATTGAAAGTAAAAATTGATACTTAATTGAAAAATATCAGAAGTATTTTCAAATTATTATGTTGAAATGCTTTTAAGTACATATATTGAGAGAGTCTGTAAAAATGTATAATATATATAAAAAAAGAATATCTATGTTTGCAGCAAGATTCAATCCCCAACAATTTCTCAACATCTTATAGTTGATGACCAACGAATTCATGAAGCTTTTGAATTCAGTCGTGGTTACTTGAACCGACTCTCATTAATGTTTATCAGTTCCCTTTAGGCATATGAATGACAAGAAATGGGCAATAGCGTTACCCCCAAAAAAGGGGAAGAGCAAAAAATCAAAGAAAGAGAGATTGGAAAAAGGTCTTAACTTTATGCGATGGATAAGATGTGGCCTTTGTTTACTTGGGGCAACAAATATCTACTTGTGCCTTGGACAACCCTAGCTTTTCTGATTGATTTTGACGTTCCTATGTAGAAACCTTATTTAGGTTCACACATCTCACCAATATCTGTTCCGATATTTATTTTTTTATCAGCACAAAAAGCGCATTATCATCTAACTACATAGGAGGAGCTATAAATGAACGACAGAACGACATACTAATAATAAGGAATCTGTCTATGCTTGACAGCTTTTTTTTAAAGTTTAAACAACTTTTCATAAAAATAAAAAAGCACCCATTTAAAGGACACACATATTCTGTGGGATAATGTAATGGACATCCATCTGGGATGCTTATTGAATCTATCCAACGCAAGACAGTCCTATTGCCTGACTTGCACTTCTCAACAGGTTATTTCCTGAAGATTGACTTATCAAACGCAGGCGTGGTATGTCTATGGATCTAACGCGCTTGCCCTTTTCCCTGGCAGTTGGGAATCACGAGATCATCTGTTCATTGTTCTCCGACTGTTCCCACACTGCAGCTGTATGGTCTAGACCTACTTTTATAGAATAAGATTTGTGGATATGAGTTAAATTGTTTCGGTTTTTAAGTTTGGAGAAAACCAATTCCCTTTGACTATTCTGAAAAGCAAATGTATTGCTATGATAGGATTTTGTAAACAGGTTCTATTGCTATGCCTTTTTCCGGGAATATCATAACTTTTCACTGATCTAAAAAGTAATAGGTTACTATTGAATATTAACAAATAAAAGAATATATAGGCAAAAGCATCTAGTTCAATAAAGATAGGTTATTTGTCCTTTTTAATTATGACATATATACTGATATTTTATATATTAAACTTACTCAAATCTCTTTAATATAGTTAATAAATTATTTAATTATCTTTAATATGGAGCAATTTAATCATTTTCTCCGCTTTACCTGCACCATGAACCCCTTTGCTACATCATTTAGTGCATGGTTGTCACTTTCGCTTCCTTTTAGCACCTTCTAGTAATACAAATTTCCAACTTGATTTAAAAATATAAAATCCCAGTTTTATCTCCCCTTCTATCTTTTGCAGAGTTAGGAGAGTGCAGCTGCAAGCATGGCATAGAACTATCAATAGTCTCTCAAAGATTCTTATTGATTATTGTACATATTAGGAAGGAAAATGGAAGAAAAAGATGCCATTTTCCAGCTATACTTTTTGAGAACTTGAGCCCACAAGATCCTTCTCCAAACTAACCCTGTATATCACATAAAGGTTATATTTACAGAATCACAAACCTTAGCAAACTAAGTAAAACAAGAAGCATCCTTTTGATACTGTTATAACAAGAAATTAGTTCACAATAACCCTTTCCCCGGACCATGGAGAACCAATTCTTATACCCCTTTGATCCTCTTTTTCAGCAATTAGCTCCCGGAATTTTTATCAATGAGGATGGTAAATAAGAGTTATCCATACAGGATCATGGTAACTGAGCCGCTCTCACCTTGGTAAGTTGGACTCAACCCTCCCCTTGTGGCCTAGATGATTGCTAGCACTTCAAGAGCTCTCATGGAATTTGATGGACCGGGACAAGGCAGCAGGGTTGGCACACAATACTGAAGAGGTTTCAGTTACATGTTTCTTCTCCACATTCTTTGGCTGGAAAGCCTTAAAAAGGCCTCCTCCACTGAGCGATTCATTCTTGATTCCAAGCGTTGCCCATATAGAGCTCTTTGCAGCTTCACTTGGATCATCAATCCTTAGAATTTTGGGAACTAAGACAGTACCATTTCTATGCTTTGACGGCTCTTCCTTTTCCAAACATTCTGGTTTAGGTGCGTCTCCATCCCTTGGATGCTTGCCCAGTGTAGGACAAAGAGGACTAGTGCATGAAACATTTTGGTTTGATGAGGAAGATGACTGAGGTGACAATAAAGGGATGTTCCAAGTGCCAGGAATAACACAATTCCAATAAGCTGAAGGATAGAATGACATTGGGACCCCTGGAGGGCAAAAAGCAGGCGGGTGTAATGTAGAATTCCATGGATAAGGCCAAGGAACACCAGGAAGACATGGAATTGGAGGAGTGAAGCCATTAACGTTTTGCACAAGAGGTTCTTGGGGACAAGTCCTCCCTCCCTCCATTGAATTAGCTACCGTCAAAGAAGATCCACTAGAGCAATCATCACCATTCCCTCCACCCTTGCAAGAAACTGAAATCTTTTGCTCTTCTAAACCACAGAAACCATTTCGTGAGCCATTCAAAGCTTTTTGATCTGCAAGATGTAGCACTGAAGCCATGGAATCACAAATTGGCACATCCGAGCTGAAGTTTAGAACTCTAACGTTGGTTTTCAATGCAGGGTGGTTTGTTCCATTTGAAGCTTCAAAACGAGCTGCTTGGAGTGCCTCAGAGATTGTTATATGTCGATAATGAGAGGCCAAGTTCTTGTTTTTGCGGCGTCCTGCTCCCACAGGAACATTCCTCATCGTACCACCAGCAGTCCAGTATCTTTGACAGGCTTTGCAGAAATGTCGAGGTTGGTTGATATTGTAATTGTTGTAATAACAGAATTTCGTATCCATGCTATTGCAGCGTGGGCAAGGAAGTATTTTATCTGGCTTTTTTATGGTTTTCTCTAGTGAGCTTGTACCATCATTATGTTCTTTCTCTGTCTTGGAACATTTTGATTTTGCAGATTTTTCATCAATAGAGGGTGTTTTTGGGTTCACATTACTCTCAGGCAAGGATTCTGGATCTGCAGAGTCCTCTCTATTTGAAAGCGAAGCATCATCATCTGATTGCAGGATCTCAGTAGTTTTCCCTGTTGGACAATCCTGAATTTTAACATTGCATCTTTATTAGTAACACTAATAAGTCACACAAAACTTCTATAAATACGTGAGTTTTATCAGTCTCTGGACAAGAACTGAGAAGCACAAGCCAAGAAATGGACAAACTATAAAAAGTGAGATTGTAATCTATCACTATTTCTTCCCATAACTAATTCTCTTGCTCTCTTAATCCTCTTTCGTGACTTGCTTTATAAGATGCAGGGGTCTGGTTAACAACATGAAGGATTCTTGCCAACCATGGAAAGTTCCAGAAAATCCAATCAGTTGGCAACTAAGCTACAATGAAACAGACATGTATACAAGAATTAACGATAACAAGTAGTTTTAAACTTTTTTAAAAAAATGAGAAAAAATTGATTTTTTTGTGGGGATCTTTCAAATTCTTGGGCGGTGAAGAAGCTTCTAGAGAGTCTGGAATTCTGGTTTACTTTTCCTGTCATCACTGGCATAGGGCCATGAAAGCTCTTCATTGGCAGGGGAGTTTATTAAAGCCCATAATTTATGATTGAAAATTTAGGAAGAGAAATGTAGAAGTTCCGAATAGGAAACTGCACTTTAAAAGTTAAGCTTGAGCATGACTAAAGAGTAACTTCAAGTTAAGAAACATCTAGACCAATCTCAAAACTAAGCGCAAAGGAACCGCTATTTCAAATATCCAGTACTAATATAGCTCACATGCTCTAAATCAAGATCCACGACGTAGAGGCAAACAGAGATTTTACATTTCCAAGATGAATCCAAATATAAACCAAGAGAAGTTCTGAAAGTCAATTTTACAAGTAATAGTTGAACAAATTCCTCATCAAGAAAACGGTGTTCTTTGATTGATCGATAGAAAATTAACGTTTAGATAAAAATCTTTGACCTACTAAGTAGAGGAAGTTATAAGTAATCTGCTTGCAACAAATATCCATCTTCTTCACAATTACCAAAAAACAATGAACTTGAAAAGGGCGAAAGGAAAACAAAAAAGATGAGATAAAATCTCTTAAGAGTGTAAATCAGCTTGAAAAGGTTATAATCCCAAATGAACCAAAACTAGCAAATTTACAAAAAGGGAAAGCAAGCTGCCAGTAGAAGCTTTCCGTGATAAGCAAATAAAACCCATCAAACATTTTAGACATCTGACAAAGGGGTCGTCTTAAAATTTCCCCTTAATTCACTCTATCTATACCTTTTGATAATCTTCTTCTTCGTCTACTTCTCGGCTGGAGTATGGCAACTCGTCGTCGCCGGAGATTGGCGGAGAGTCATCTTCGGGTGGGAGGGGAATTTCCTTGCCGAAGAGCTTGATGCCGAGGTCTTTACTAGTAGTTTCCTGCATTTGACAGTTCCAAGTGTCCTGTTTTCTCTTTTACAAAAAGGAAAAGGAAAACGCGCGAGAGAAAGGTTGGGTTGGATGGTCGTCTTTGTTGGCAGCGAGAGTAGTTTGGTTTCTTATTATTTGATCCGTTTAAATGAGAAGTGGATGCCACGTCAACATCTCAGTTTGATTCTTAGCCACAAGTTCATGTGGCCTAGAAATTTTATTTTCTTTCTGTTTTTCACCAGCAGCAGTACCAGCTTACGACTTACGTTCGTCGCCATTTCGCATACATTAACTTGGAACCTGTGGATTGTTGTGTATAATAAGAAAAGTTAACAATACGGTAATATTTTAATTAAAAAAATAAATTTTGATTTATGATTCGATTACATTTATTATTATTTATATATAAAAATATTTTCGTAAATAAAGTTTTCTTCAGGGGTTATAATTATATTTTATTATAAATAAAGAGAACCTTAGCTATAAATAAGGGTAACTTTTGCATGACTAAACTAATAATTAAAAGTAACTAGTACCCACCAAGACATCGATGTGATGCCGGCCATGGCCGGTGAGGGGAGCTCTTTTTGACTTTTTCACAGATTATCTAGCCTGCGTTTTTTGAATTATTGAGTGGAAGAGCAAGTTAATTTTCAGATTTGTGCCAAGTCATCACACAAATATAACAACTGCACTAAACTTTATGAGAAATTAGGAGGACAGACACCAATTATATATAACCTTTTTTTTTTTTTTTTTTTTACAAAGAGATTGTTAGACCTTGTGAACTTTTAATCACAAATAAATGAAAAGTTTTAAACATAAATATCCATGGTATGCTAGATTGACTCTTTGATTGTGTTTCGTTATGGATGGTAACAATTATAAGTAGTGATTAACAAAATATAACTATCAATACAATATCAATTTCTGTAAGAGAAAGACTTGAGGAGTCAACCTGGATGACCTAGTAGTAATAAAATAAAATAAAATAGAAATGAGAATAATAAAAGATACATATTAAATAATAATGAAAAATAAAATAGACATAATAATAATAATAATAATATAAATAAGTATTTACAAATAAAAATAATACAATAACAAGGTAAAGAATAAAAATAGAAATAGAAATAAATAATAATAAAATATAAATATTAAAAAATAATGCAAGTAATAATAAACATAAACATAAAGGCTAATAATAATAATAATAAGGTACAAATAAAAATAATAAAATAAATAAACAAAAAAGGTACAAATAAAAATATAAAATTAAGTAAGAAAATAAATAGTCCAATAAATGTAGAAAAAGTAAAGAATAAAAATAAGTAAATAAATATACAAACAAGAATAAAACAAACAAATAAATAACACAAATAAGTTATTATAAGAAAATGTTTATGCTTGATAAGGAAATGTTTCAGGCTAAATAACTATGAAGAAAACACTATATAACAAATATTTAGGCTAAATACATGACATCAGACTTGAAAGAAAAAGTTTAGCAGACCTATGAGATAAAGAAGGACTTCTTTGTATGAAATCCTTTACCTATATCTTAGTACGCTAAAGTTTCCTATTGAGATCACTATCTTCAATAAGTTTCAGAAAAATTATATCATTCCTGATTACCTCCCTCCAATTCTTCTTAGGCTTTATTTATTTATTTTTTCTTACAATTTTTAAGTACAATCTTTTCACATCTTCTCACTAGAGCACCAAGATGTCTCCTGTTAACCCTCACATGTTTTCTACTGTAAAGAAATGATCAGGGATATTAAAAGGATACTAAAAGACTTCCTTTTTTACGGAGAATTGACAAAAAGTACTTTACTTAAGTAATCTGAACTATACAAGCCTAAGAGGACTGAAGGATTAGGAATAATCTTATAATAGAATATGGAGACTCTTGTCTGAAAATAAAGGGCTTTAGATTCAATATATCCATATCTACTTCCTCAAAGGGAGAAGCTTTTGAGAAATTAGTAACAAAGACTTGTATTCCTAGTTCATGAATCAACCGCTCAAACTCAGGGAATCAATAGAGATGAGCATCAACTATAGAATAACAAATGGTGAGAATGCTTCATTATAGTTTGATAAATACTTAAATAGAGCAAAACAAGGCCACTTAACAAGACCAACTTATTCCTAATACTCAGAAACATGTTCCCTGAATCTACTAAAGTCAAAACACTCATATATAGGAACAACTGGGCTAACGATTCTTCTTTGTTTGTTAGAGGATGGGAAGTTTTGAGATTATATGAGCAAGAAACTATTGTTAAGAATCTCCTTTCTCTTATGGCTTATTTAGAAGCAATGTTTGAGGGCCTTGAATAATCTCAAGTTTCTCAATACCTCTCAACGTTAATGCCTTTGAAAGAAGGATCAGGAATCACTCCATCATATTTTCTTCACTTGTGAATTCTTTATAAAAGTTTGGAACTTGAGACAAGAGCTCTATTACTTATTTATACCAAGTCTAAACTATGCTAACATACTTAACAAAGTAAAAAAGGACGGAAGCTTATTGAAAGAACATAAAGCCTTATGCATCATTACATGTGGTAGCTCTATGGACTCCATTTGGAATGAAAGAAACACTAGATTGTTTCAAGGAAGGTAAAGAATAGATTACTAAGTGATGAATGATTTGCATCAATGGATAAGAGAGTAGATAAAAGTGAATCAGAATAATACCAACTACAACCCTACCTTAGCCCTGAAATGGTCAATCATCTAGCTATTTAGACAAAGCATAAAAGTTCCTAATGGATAAATAAAGCAGCATCCCCCTAACATCAAATGTTTGACTTCTAGGTTGTTAATTATTTAGTCACTCGTTTAAATTCCAATTTGTTAGTTACTTGGTAACTATATTGAGCTTATGTTGTATAAGAACATTCCTTCCTCCGGGGTAGTTGTAACTATCAATTCTTTCAGAATGAATAAAGTATTAAAAAATATGTATCATAGACAACTTTTAGGGTTTTCTTATAAATAAGAAAAATACCAAAATGTACTTAGTCATCTGTGAGCTTTGATATATCCCTCAGTCTGATGATCCATAAATTTCTAGGTTTTTCTCTTTTATTATTTAATTTCCCAAAATCTTTTACCTCCTAATTGAAATGCTATAAAATATCAAAATTTTAAATTATAAAATTCCATTTATTAATTTTTTACATTTACCCCATTTATTTCAACAATAATGAGGATATCCAAATAACCGTAATGAATCAAAAATAAAAAGCAAACATATGTATAAAAACTTTAATTAGTCACTTTTAGAAACTAAATATATCTGATTGTGAATAATTATTTGTAGATTAGAATTTAACAAAGACTTTAGGACTTAAATGCCCAAAATTGTGTTTGATAAAAAGTTTAAATTTAAATTTAATGTTTTTATTAAAACATATAATAGACCATAATATTTCAGAATGTATACTAAGTAAAACATTCAATATAAATCTTGAATAAATGAAAATTTAATAAATTTATATCTTCAATCCGTATGTATTATGTAAGTATGATATAACACATTTATTATTTTTTATTAGACATGTGGATCCCAGTGTGCTACATATATGCTATGTAATATATAACTACAAACTTTAGCATCCAAATCTCAACTTGGAAACTACACATAGGCAATCAACCAGAATCTGGAGCAAACTAACGACACAACAATGTCAAGTAATTTGTAGTTATTAGGGTTCTATAATGTATGTTTAAGTACGGGGCTTCTAAGGAACGTCGCAATCGGGTTTATTAACTCGCCTTAAGAGCAAACCATGTAGCCTATGAAGTCGGTGGTACGGATGGCAACGGGGCGGGTATGAGACGGGTATGCCATCCCCGTACCCGCCCCATGAACCTGCCCCCACCTTCATACCTGCCCCTATTTTCATCGAAAATTTTTTTGGCACCCCTATACTTGTACCCGTTGGGGGTTTGACCTCCATCGGATACT
>JANITX010000007.1:58907172-58918407 GCA_027564395.1 Erythroxylum ulei
TGGCTTTTGTAATTTATTGTTGAATGATTGTAATAACTGAAAATGCTTCCTTTTGACGTGGGCTCAAGTTATCTACTATTTATTCCGCGCACATGAATGTTTTAAAAAAATAGATTTTTATACTGAGTTCCGTCTGACTGACTGATGTCTACTGTTTTTCGCGCGTACGAATATTTCACAAAAAAAAATAAAAGTTTGATACTGAGTTTACTGAGTGATGTAGCACGCCACCCTCGTGGGGCACGAATTCGGATATCACCAACGATGTCGGGTTCAGGTCACGCGGGAATGGAGTGTTACACTAATAGTAATTTGTTGCCATATATTTAAAAAGGCAGCAAAATTAAAGTAAAGTTGCTATAAAATTTTATATAAGCAACAATTAAATCTGTTGCAACTTTAAACAATAATTAAGGGATATAATAAGTGGCATTGAACTCGAACCTAGTTAAGCTAAAGCCTTACCTGAGCCCGAGTACAATCGAGTATAACCAAACTTGATTAAATATATTATTTAATTTTTTAAAATGAAAATTTAAAATTGGGATAAGTTGAACCAGACAGACCAAACTTGACCTAAACTTAAAAATATTTTAAAAAACTAAACATAGCCTAAAATCTAGTTAACTCAAGCTGAATCAAGCTAAATCAAACCAAATGGGTACTTTTGTCATAAGTAATAACAATTAAAGTATATTATTATATATCATATATGATATTATTTATATTTATTTTACTCTTTATAATATTGGGAAAAAGATATATCATCTATACGAAGTGAATAGATACGATGCTGCCATTCATTATGGACTTTTCATTTTCGTTTGATATAATACAATGGCGTCAATCCTTTAGGACTTTTTACCTCCCTTCTGCTCTTCATACAACGCTGTGGACGCCAGAAAGAGTTGTTGTTGGTTTAGCGTTCAGGTGTTGTAGCATTTAGGTGTAGAGTCTGCGTTTTAGATGTTGTTGATGCTCCCTGCGTTCACATCAGGTGCTGCTAGTTTCACATTGTTCACGTACAGGTGCTGCGCTGGTGCTTGGTTAACATCGTTCATGTACAGGTTCATTGTCTACTTCTCTGAACCTCATGCACTAACACTGTTTGGAAAGGATTAAAGTCAAAGTTTATTCCAGAAAAAGTCGTTTGCGTGTAATCCTGCAATTGTAAATAAAATCCTAGTTTTTGAAGTAAATTAAGTTATGTTCTAAACCATTATTTTCTTTAGAGATGCAAACGTATATATGTGGATTTTAGTTGAGATCTTGATGGAAACTAAATTTGCTAAAATAAAAGTTGCATAAAGAGTTACGACTTGTTAGCAATGTATGGTTTCTTTTATCTTTGGGGTTATCTTATCGGTCGATTTGACTTGTGATCAATATCCTAAGGCCTTGAACAGTCTGCACCTGTAAAACTTGTGATCAATATCCTAAGGCCTTGAGCAGTCTGCACCTGTAAAACTTCTTAATGAAACTAACAAAATCCTCCCAAAATGTTAAGATTAACACTTCAGTTAAATATGCTACATGAGTAATACTCATTTTATCATGTACAATTATGATATATAAAGATTATTTAGTAAAAAACTCATTTAACAAATTTATTTGACTTGTTTAATTCAATTTTTTTAAGTCTCTATTAACACAATATGGCTACTATCTCTTATTTTCACATCTTTAATTATTTAGATGTGTTCTTCAATTCTCTGAAATCCTGAAGGCTTTGAAACTACAATTTTTATTTTTATATTTTTAATAAATTGTATATGTAATGTTTCTTGGTTATTAACATATTCCACATTGCATATGTTACTTTGATGAGTAGTTAGCTATCAATGGATAAGAGAGATAGGCATTGGATGACTTTTCCCAGATATAGTGATGAATATATGAGTGTAGTTGATCGTTTTCTTTAAAAGGCTATTTCTAAGGTGGCTAACAGGAACGAAATTCCTTGTAAATGTAAGAAGTTTTACAATTATTATTGGTATACAAGAAATATTATATATGATCATTTAATTGTTAATGAATTTGCTCCTGGATATGATGGTTGAGAATTGAATAAGGATCAACTAATACAAATATGCATATGAATGATGAGAATGAATTTGATAGAAGGTCTATGCATGATAATATAGATGGATTACTACTTGACACATTTAGAGACATAGATGAATGTCCCAATAGTTGTGAAGGAGTTAGTAATGGTCTAAATGTTGATTCTAAGAAGTTTTTTAAGTAGGTAGAGGAAGGAAAACAAGAATTATATCCTAGTTGTCAAAGTTTTTCTAAACTTTCTTTCACCATTCGACTGTATCATTTTAAGTGTACCTATGGAATTAGTAATGCAGCTGATACTGATCTCATGGGGATATCTAAAGAGGCCTTTCCCAGTGCAAAGATTCCTGAATCTTTTAATGAGAAAAAGAAACTTGAGAAGGATTTAGGACTTCATTATGAAAAAAATACATGTATATCCCAATGATTGTGTTTTACATTGGGGAAATGACGAGAAAGCAATCAGCTGCAGAGTGTGTGGTGTATCTAGGTAGAAACAAAGTTGTAATGGTGAAGATAATAGAGATCAAGTGAGGCAAATTCCAGCCAAGGTGTTCTAATATTTTCCATTAAAATTGAGGTTGCAACATCTATACATGTGTACAGAATTAACTGAATTCAAGAAATGGCATGATAAAGAGTGTCCCAATGATGGTAATTTAAAGCATCATGCCAATAACCAAGCTTGGAAAGACTTTGACTCATTGTATCCTGGTTTTGCACAAGATCCTCGTAATATCATATTAACTCTTGCCACTAATAAATTTAATCCTTTTTGCATACCACTAATAGATTTAATCCTTTTTGCATAATCAGTGTTTCACATAGTACATGACCTATAATTTTAGTAAACTATAACTTAGCACCACGGGGATGTCTGAAATCAGAAAATTTGATATTGTCTGCAATTACACCTGGCCTGACTTCTCCTGGAAAGGATATTGATTTTTTTATGACCTTTGATTAAAGAGATGATAGAGTTGTGGGACTTTAGGATAAAGACATATGATGGTTCAACTAATGAATCATTTAAGATGCATGCAACCTTGTTACGTACAATTAGTGACTTTCTAGGATATGTAATGTGTCTGGATGAAGTACAAAGGAAAGTTAGCGTGCCCTAATTGTCATTACGAAACTTGCTCTCAATATTTATAGTATGGTAGAAAGACTTGTTATCTCAATCATCGGAGATTTTTGGATAATATTCCTTGGAGGCCCAATGGAAGATCATTCAATGGTGATATAGAGTTGAGAGAACCACCAATTCCTCTGACAGGATCTGATGTATTTGAGCTTAGTAATGGTTATCACAATGTGTTTGGGAAGGCAAATAAACAAAAAACACCAAATGATAATCCTTGATGTGATGCATATTGAGAAAAATGTATGTGATAGTATTCTAAGAACTTTGTTGGAGATTTTGGGGAAGTAAAAATATAATCTTAATGCAAGGTTTGATTTGAAAGAAATGGGGATTAGAAAAGATTTACAACCTATCAAAGTAGATGACTCTCATGTGTCACCACCCAGACTTGCTTTTACATGAACCTAGAGGAGAAAGAAAACTTTTGTTCAGTTTTGAAGAATCTAAAACTACCTCAAGGTTGTGCATCAAATATTGCACGATGTGTTGATGTTAGTAAGAAAAAAAAAATCAGGATACAAAAATCATTATGCTCACATTATTATGCAACACTTCATTTATTGTCAGGAAAACACTACCAAAAAAAGTTGCAGTTGTTTTGAGTAGATTAGGTGCTTTTTTCAAAGGGGTATGTACTAAAGTAATTAAGCCAGTGGATCTTAAGCATCTGGAGAAGGATATTGTGGAAGTACTATGTCAACTTTAAACAATCTTTCTACCTTGTTTCTTTGAAATCATGATTCATTTACCTATTCATTTATCAAAGCAAATCAAATATATTGGACCAGTGCATTGCCACTCTATGTATTTTATTGAGAAGTATTTGGGTTAGTTAAAAAGATTTGATCATAATAAAAGCCAACTAGAAGGGGTTATTATTGAAGGATACTTAGTTGAAGAATGTGTAAATTTTGTTGTATTTATATGCACCATAAGGTGAGAAAAAAATATAATAGGCATATGGAACACAACGACAATACATATCTTTTTGGCCTAACTTCTTCATTTTTCCAAAAGATGGGCATCCTATTGTAGGGAAAAGGCGAAGAAAAGGCAAAGTTGTAAGTTTATCCTTAAATACATTACATCAAGCTTATCGATACATTTTATTTAATTCAAATGACAAAGATGTTGATAAGTACATTAGGTAAGCTACACATATATTATTTATCGAAATTAAGATCAATTATTTTATTCCCATCATATTAATTAACATAAGTCATTCTTTTTAAGGGGCATCAAAAATTGAAAGAGAAAAACACTAAAAGAAGTCGATTGGCAAGGGCACAAGATCATTCTATTGAGTTTCCTCAGTGGTTTCAAGATAAGGTGATATCTTGTAATGATAAACTAAGTCATATTCGTTGGTTGTCTAAAGGCCCTAATACTGTGGCAAAGAAATATTTAGGTTATATTATTAATGGATATAAGTTTATGACTAAAAAATGGGATGCGAGGTGTAAGAGTAAAAATAGTGGAGTCTCTTTGATAACATTAACTCTGAGTTTTGCAAGTTCTAGAGATCAAAATCCAACACTTGGAAATGTAACCTACTATGGAGTAATAGAGGAAATTATTAAAGTGGATTACTGGGGGTAGTTCAGTGTAGTGTTGTTTAAATGCTATTGGTTTCAAGAGTAGAAAGACGATTATGGGTTTACTCAAGTAAACTTCAAAAAGTTATATTATATGGATGATATTTTTGTATTGGGAAGCCAAGTTCATCAAATGTTTTATGTAGCTGATGGTTTTGAGGAAGGTTGTCATTATGTCGAGAAGAAGGTACCTAAGTATTTAATTGATGTACCTTTGGATGATAATGAAAATGTTGAAGAAACATATTAGGGAGAACCAAATAATTGTGTCAGTGATTTATTTCGAAATAATGATAACATAGACCCTAATTAGTCTAGAGAAGATTTACCTGTAGACACTGTGGACATACCTTCAAATATCTTAAATATAGAAACACAAAATGATGATGATGAAGATGATTTAGACTTTGATGACATTGACTGAGATTGGATGGATATTGATCAATAATCTTTAATAAAAGGTCCTTATTTAATTTTCTTTCTCCATTAAAAAGATAAATTTTGTTAATATATGTTTAAATATACTTTGCTAATCTAATTATTTGTATATGGTTGTTAACAACAATATTCTTTATTATTATAGGTCTTCACAATGAAAAAAGGGAAGAAGCAAACATGTGCAATCCAATTTGTTGCACTAGGGTCTCTAGCTAATTTTGTAAGAAAGCAACAAAAGAAGACTCGTGCTTATAAACTAAAAGATTCATTTGATATGTCACATAGAGAGGAAGAGCATTTGGAAAAATAGTGAAGAGCAATGCCAATTTATTAAAGAAAATGTACATGATTTCTCATTTACTTTAGTAATATATATGTAATTATTCTATTGTTAAATTTGGTTTGCATATAATTTCCATATATATGTGATTATTCTACTGTTAAATTTATTTTCTTTCCACTATTTTTCTTCGTGACAAATTTTAATAGAAAGGAATGGACTAATCGTGTAAGAAGAATGGAAGACAACAACCTATATGTCCTTCAGGTAGTGTTATTGACTTTTTAAGGTGGAAAGAACAATAGAAACTTGTTGAGGAATAACCACAAATGGAATAAGTAAGTGGGAGGTGAAATATATGAAAATGTAGTAGAAGATGAAGCAAGGGAAGTGATTGTTGAAGAAGATACTACTTTTCTAAAGTGGAAAGAATTAATAACTAAAATGATGGAACGACAATCTGAATAACATGAAGATGTAGTAGAAGGAAATGGAATGATATAAGCTTAGATATGGCAGAAATTGCTATTGCTCAATGCAAAGGTATCATATATTTTACTATTTCAAAAATAATTTCTCTTCTGTATACTAACATTGATAATTATTTTAAATATAGAATTTGTGAAGAAGAAGGGTAGAGGTCCAACTTTGCTTAAGGATGTTCATGCAATATCCATGGAACAATGCAAACCAATTTTTTTCAATGCTTTTAATAAGACGATTGGTCCAGATGAGAAGATGTTGAATGAATTCACACTTTTCTTAGGTACTGTGGCTCGTAAACAAAATCTTGCACCTCTAAAACATGTTAATTGGCAACAGATTCCCGAAGAACCTATTTGGGAATATTTTAATGTTCGAAATCATTATCTTAATGCCCCTTTCAATTTTGATTTATAACATTTAAATTAGTATTGATAAAATTGCAGAAGAGAAATATTCTACCATTAGAAGGTAAAGAATGGACTTTGAAAATGGCTAAAGATGCATGGAGAATTTACAAGTGTAGAGTGAAGCAAAAGCATTTCAAATAGTACATGAGAGATGCAAAAAGAATGGCCAATTGTCCTAACTATATAAGCAAAGAAGTCTTTGAGGATCACATTTCTTATTGGAACCACCCTCATGTGAAGGTATAACAATAATTATTACTTTTAACAAATTAGTTACATGATATCTAACTAATATAATTGTTTACTGTGTAGCAAATTGTTGAAGCAAATATTCAAAATAGAAAACAACAAACTGAAACGCATACAACTGGTTCTAAGAGCCTTGCAAGTATTTATACTAAGTTGGTAAGTTCTCCAATGAGTTATAATCTATTAAAAATTTGCTTTAATTTTCTAAATTGTAATTAACAATTGTTTCCGTAGATAGCAAAATGAAAGGGAAGATAAAACTCCACTCTCTAATGCTGAAAAGTATATTGCAACTTATAAAAGAAAGCCTAGAAAAGTGTACAAGCAATCTACTGAAGCTATAAATGTTGGTTTTGTAATAATTTTTTGTATTGTTGCTACTTTTGTTGATATGCCTAAATTTATTACTTATTTCATGTGTTTCTAATTCCATTTTATTTGTTTTTTATAATGTTGATTTATTCTTCTTGTCAAAATGAGTTATTTCTAGTATAACTAGAATTATACTATGTTTTTTGTAATCATATTGGTGCTTGCATTTATTACTATGATTGCAAATTTTCTTTTATAGGCTCGCATTGAAAAAGTACAAAAGGAAAATGATAGTGAAAAGCTTGATAAAGTTGTGGCTGATTTGGTGGTGATAAGGCCTAGCCATAATAAACTTTTTGGAAAGGGTGTGAAACCATTTACCACGAAAAGAAAAGAAAAAATGATGAGCGAAGCCTTGTACTAAATTCCCAATGAGTATTTGCAGTCCATCAAGAATGCAATAGAAGAAGAGATGAACCACAAAGTAGAAGTTGAAAAGGAGAGAATGAGAGATGAATTATAACAAGAGAAAGTTGAATGCTTGGAAATGAAAAGGCAACTAAAACAAGATAAAGTTGATAGAGAAGAAATGATGAAACAAATGTTCTCTCTTATTCAATCTCAGCTTTGGCAAACTAACACCACTAACATAGACATGCTTTGTAAATTAATTACAATTAGTCAATCAAGAAAGGAATTTTCTATTCCTTCAAACTATACATATCAACATAAAGAATATCAGATAACAAATTTCCTTAATTTAATGTTTTTGTACATCATCTTGTTATCTTTTTTGTTGAGATTAGCTGCTTATATTCATGCCTTTTGAATTTGTTCATAAAAAGAATTAAATTATTGTGTGGTTAGTTTTTGGACTATATTATTTGTCTTAATTAAATTGACGTCACAATAAAGTAGTTAGTATTTCATTTTTTAAATATACCAACTTATTTGTGAGCATAGTAATTTTACAATTTTAATATATTTCCTGTTTCCTTCTTTCTTTCTTTCTTTTTTTGTAGGATGGTGATAATTAGGAGTGGACAAAGAAGTACTTGGTAAAGGATTTTGGATCGCCCACATATATTGGTTTTGTTTAATATTTAGATTAATTCACTTGTATTCCATGTGGAATGGTGAACAATATTGTAGATTGATATTTTCGCTAGTGATTTTTTTGCTTTTGTATTTTGAATATGTTAAAAGATTAAATTTTACAAGTCCTTATGAACTATATATTATATATAAATGTCATTTTTAATCATTAATTTATCTTTGATAGTACGAACATATTTAAGACGTACATTAATATCTATATATTTCTTTTAATGTTAATATAGATGTTGCCTACATAATAACAAAAACTTAATTTTACGATAAATAATATTAGTAACAAAACAATAAATTATTGCTTTTATTATTATAAATTGTTGCCAAAAAAGTTCACTTTATTACCTTATAAAAACTTAAAAATGTTGCAATATTTATTTAATATTGTTGTTATAGCTTGAAGCTAATTTGTTGCCTTAGTCAAAACTCAAAGTAACATTTTTTATTTTATTGTCTAATCAAAAAAATTTATTGTGTTATACTCGTTGTAGCGTCACTTCTTGTAACAATATAAATTTTGTTGTCTTAAACCAAAGGCAACATAATTATACTTATAGTAACGCTTTTATCTGTTGCCTAAAGCCCTCATTTCTCTAGTGAGAATTACTAGAAGTTCATTAAAGTAAATGTTTCCCTGAAAACCAAGTTAATTTAAGGCTAAAAAAGGTGGTTTGTTGCTCTTGAATGCTAGAGGCTGCTTTTCACTTATATTTGACTTGATATCATCTATGCCAATCGAACTCCTAACTTTGGCGACTAGGTGTATCTGTTTTTATAAAGACAATGGTAATAGAAATAAAGGATACGTTTGCTAGTAAACATTTGCAATTGCATTTCTGGAAAAAAAAAATTTGACGAGGTGATATGAATCATTTTGGATTGATCACGTATCTATTTCATTCATCTGTTATCTATTTCATGTTGGTGTACATTGGATAAGGCTTGAGGAATGGTGCTTAGTTGTGCAGTTTATGGTGTGAGAACTTCAAATACACACCTCTATTGTAGTAGTTAGCACAGACACCTGTGCAGTGGTGCTCGACGACGTTTGTTGAGTTATAAGAGGAAGAGAAGACGATTTTGAATAAAAATTTAGGGTCTTACTTTATTTTTTATTTTTAATAAATTTATTAATGTTTAAATTTTTTATCACGTGCATAATTCATAATAAGTTAATTTTACAATAAATTAAAATTTGAATATTTTATTACCATTTTTGTAATTTTAATTATCACTATAAATCAGATAAAGTTAAGGAATTTAGATATTATTAATTTTTGTAATTTAAAACTTTTAGATTTATTAATAATTTTTAAAACTATCGAATAGGGATGACAATTTTTGTCTCATGGGCCTAAATTTATTTATTTTCAAATGGTCAATTCATGGTCAATTCAATTATTTTAAGCAAAACAATATCATTTTATTTAAAAGAGTTGATCCTCGAGTAAGCCTGAGCCTGGGCAGCCCAGACCGGGATCCAATTAAAATAATTATTCTATATTTTTAATATTAAAAATTTATTTTTTTAAAAAATAAGAGGCCCTACTATCAAATACTTCTTTATACATAATTATTTATTCTTAAAAAATTTAACATTAATCATTATCATTATGCATTTTTATTAATTGAAAAATCACCCATCTAACAAATATCAAATAAGTATTGTCATTAAACAAAAACATCACATGTACAACTTGTTTTATATAAATTAAAATTTTGCAATTTTCTTCTAACGCAAAATCAAGTTAAAAATTGTACTTTTATACTTAATAATGTTCATTTTTATATGGCGCTTGCTAGCTAATTAAGTTAAAATATGATGCGGTTTCAAGTTCTCCTTTAAAAATATTTAATGACAATTGATGTTAAAGATTCTCCAAAATCAACAGATAAATACACTAGTATGTTATAAAATATGAAATTTACAAGCTAAAATAAGAAATTATAAGAGAATTTGGTATATTATTAGAGCTTTTGTTAATAGAGTTTTTATCAGTAGAGTTTTCCTAAGAAGTCAGTTGACTGTTTGACTGTTATTTAAAAAAGAACTTTTTTGAAAGAGTTTCATACAATAGACTGTTTGACAACATAAAAATAAAAAACATTTTTAATTTTAACTCTATTTTATTTTGTAATAAAAATTATTTATACATATAAATATTATTTAAAGTATATTAAATAATACACAACATATTAATTATTATACAATTTTAAACCATATGAAGCATAAATGAAAATATATCTTACCAAATCTTTTATATAGATTATAAGATAAGCAAAATTAATATAAAAAACAAATATTAAAACATATAAAAAAGTCAAATACTATTATATAATTTTCAAAATAAACGTGAAAAAAATTTGTGAATACTGTAGAAATTATGTATAAAACGTAAGGACAAAAGAGACTAAAAAATAAGCTTAAGCTTATTAATTGATCTGAAAAATCTACTAAAAAAGTGCTTTTTTTTAGAAGCTCTAAATTTGAGCTTCTTAAAAAGATATATTTTAGCTACCAATAAAAATTATTTTTACTAAAAAAGTAATTTTTTATTTTAAAATCAAATAATTATTTTTTTAAACAAAATTTTGCGATAAAAAACAGTACTTATTCACCGGCTAAAAACTCGACCAAACGTTCACTTAATATATTCAATTGTTGGTTTTCCGATAAGTATGGACCGATGTGGGATTATGATCTATCGAGCTAATGATTAGAATTACCGTTACTATACGATTTTAACTATCTATCGGCAATCCCTCTCCTCCCATTATTATAATAGTTGCGTTATTCTAGTTTGGGATTGGGCCAAAAAAAACTATATGTGCCTTACTTCCTCTATAACTCCATTTACCAAACGTACCTTTGTACGTTTTCAAAATATATTATTCTGTTTACTGTTTTCTATTGTTCTTAGGAGAGTCAGGACACGCCCATTGCTCACCCCTCCCAACCAATTTGCCATTCTCGTACTATGTGGGCCAGATTGCAGTAAATGATGAGGCCAACGACCAATATTACGAAAATTGTACTGCAATTGGATTTCTGTTTGTTAAAGGATATAAAGTGTTATTTAGGATAATTTTCGAAAAGTTCGAAAATTATCCTACCTATGCCACCTCTATATTCTGAAACACTTAGAA
>JANITX010000007.1:58969542-58983158 GCA_027564395.1 Erythroxylum ulei
GTATAACCTGCAAACACACGCCGCAGTATAACCTGCAAACACCTTCGGGTGGGGTGTGGGGTGTGGGGTCCAACACTTTTTGCAACTTAATAAAGATCCTTAATAGATTTCAAATTGAATGATAAAATGCAATGAAAATTTAATTTAACTTAATTAATCAATCAAGAATAAGTTAAAAAGTATAGGGAAGAGAAGTTGTAAACTAATTTTATAATGGTTCGATAAATAAACGTTACTTACATCAACTCCTTAATCTTTATTAGGATTTCACAAATCTTTTCTTTCATCTAGGCAAAGAGTAACTTATTATAATAATCTTTATTTGAAAAAGAGAACCTTTATACAACATTTATGAAAATGAGCTTAACCAATGTGATTCGAGTTAGGAACCAATGAATTAGGGTTTGACTTGATAGATGAACCACACATGCTAATGTGGCACACATTGATGATGACATATGGAATAAGTTTAAAAGGACTTGTGGCAATATTTGAATAGAAATATGTGTCAATGATAATTGAGACACATTTCAGGTAATGATTAGGTCATATGTTAGGTAAAGATTGAGACATATTTTATGCAATAATTGGGACACATGATAAGCTATAATTGGGATAACATGACACAATTTGATTGGATGAAGTGGCACTATTGAGACATATGATAGTTATGGATCATACTATGTTTTTCTAGGTATTTTAGTGTGTTTTCAAGTATTTCTTAGATGATTATCATATGTATAGGCTTATAATTGTGATATTGTTAAATTTATTTTTTTTGTAAGATTTTGTGTGGTTTAGAGTATAAATTTAATCTTAATTTTTTATTTCAAAAGGTGTTTGATGTAATTTTTTAGTATTAAAAATTAGGAAATTAAAGAATCAAGAAATGTAAGATGCATGAGCCACGATCATGACATGCACTGCATGGGGCTACATGGCTCTCTCTAAGGCACAATTATGGTTTTTCAGGCGAGACTTTTTTGTGTTTTTAAGGTTCAGGCTATTTTTGAAATCGAACAAAGTGAGAAAACCCTAGACAGAACCCTAAAACCCTAAAACACTACATAAGAAAATGAAAAACACCAAAAAAAGGCAGCAACCATACATAAAAGTAAATCAAAGAAGAGTTTCAGGAAATTCCAGAATTCCATATCAATGAGTCAAACATTTTTTTATTATTTTCCTTTTACTTTCTTCATAGTCTTTGATTTGTAATTAGATTTCTATGGTGTATAACATGTATATATATTTCTAAATCCAGATTAGAAATTATTATGGAATTATTTTGTGAAACTTAATTATTTTCGATTTCAATATATCTTTAGATGTTTGTGATAATTTTCGTGCATATACTTGATAACAAATCGAGAGAGTGAGTCTAAGTAATTAGTGTTAAGCTATATAATGAGGGTTGGAAACTTAATAGACCCACAATTATCAAATTAATGATTAGTCGAAGAGAGATTTTAGTTGTGACGTTAATTATCTAATAGATTGCTTCATATCTAATTGAATAAGTTAGGAGTAGTTTATGAATTGAGAGATTACATATATATAAATATTGAAATTAATTAGGGTTAATTGACTATATCTTGAGAGAGAATAATCAATACCTTAGGAAATGTAGGATCAAACATAATTGAATCAACAAGATTAAGGGAAACAAATAAGGATAGAATAATTCCTAAGTATTCAACTTTGATCAATCTCAATTTTCATTGGCAACTCATTTATTTAATTACTTATTTGTTTCATTTTATTTTTTGTTTTAATTTTTGTTATTTAATTTAATTCAACCAAATTCTTAGTATCTTAGACAAAGTTTGATTCAAATTGTTTAAGTGTCTATAGTACTCATAGGAACGATACCCTTTGATATTATAAGATACGATCTGTATACTTACGGTAATGAGAGTTTTATTATATATAAAACTTGCTCAATGACACATAGAATGATGTTATTCAGAAACATGTCATACTATGAAGCTTCTGGTGTGTGGAACACTTGACATATTTTTCCATTGTTATGTGAAGCACATGTGGTGGTTTTCAACAACATACTTGGTGTTGTTTTATTAATCTCTTAATGTAGAGCATGATGGTACATCCAAATCAACGATCAAATTTGTTTTCAAATTTTGATGGAGGAAACATAGGGAAATGGTTGTGCTTGACATCAAAAGATGGTGGTTGACAATAGAAACAGGTGGTGAACAAAGATATAAAATAATCCAACAATAGCAGTAAACACTAAAAGACATAAAGAGGCTCTTATATCAAGTTGAAGAAAGTAAAAGGAGAATTTGTATTGTGTATTGTGTGACTTCTATATAAGAGAGAATCCTTATTTATATACAATGTACTATGCTTAAATAAGAAAAGAACATTGATAAAAGAAAATTAAGGAAGTATTATTAATAAAGAGATTTATAATTGATATTTTAGAATATCTTCAATACCAATATTTATTTGATATTTGAACTCTATGTCAAGATACAAAAATATCCTACCTACTATCCTAGTCATCCACTCCAAATCTCAACTAGTGTAAATTGAAAATGGAAACAATAAATCTAATAATCATTTCTAATTACTATAAATGTAATAATGAAGTTTAATTTGTCTTGGCAAGCCACCTACTCACTTTCTTATCAAGCTTTTTTCCTTATTTTTCCCCCTTCTTTTCTAGCATGATGCTCTCTAAATAGTTAAATTTAACTCTTTGAATATTTCCAAATACTTTAAGTTATATGTTTGATTTATGTGAATTTCTTAAAATGGTCAAGAGGTAAATTTATTTAGATTTAAAATTTGAACACCTCCAAACAATTATATAAAATGAATATATTACTTAATATTGACTTTAAGTGACTTGTTTGATGCGTAATTAAATTTAAAATTATGAATTCTACATGATTTTATAATATCAATTAGAACTACTAAAAGTAGTAATAAAATACTTAAACTTTTAATTTATTACAAAACTAACTCACTGTTAACCTTATAATTAACAGTGTTGATGTGACTTGACATGTAAGTAGGATCCTTTGATAGATAAGCATTTATGTGAAAAAAGTTCACATGTCAACAAATTTATTAGAAATCAAAAAAGAAAATTAATAGAATAACCCTAAATTTTAACCTAAACCCCAATTATTATCTTTTTAATTCAACTAAAGCCTTCATCTTGGAAGAGCATAAGAAGTTATATAACTTTAATTCTTTCTTAACCTTAATAGAGCATGTGGGTACCAAAACTGTTGTTCAAATTAAGAGCCATGCTGAGAAGTTATTCTGTAAGATTTAGCAGACTCTTATTTTAATTTCTACTCTTAATATCTATGTGCCCTCTATTAAAGTAAGTTCAATATTGAGCCAACTCGAGTCATTTCTACTATTCTTTCTTGAATCCAAACTCTTTATGGTTGATGTCACGCTGACTCTTTTTTTGAGTTAAAATTAGGTTATGCATGATTCCATGGCAACAACGTAAGCTAATTGGAACCTATTGATAATCCCCCTCCTCGACCAAAATGAAAACCTATGCATCCATATCCCTAACAAGCTATGAAACCAATAAGCAAAGAATCTTTAGTTTCGGGTTACATCGAGAACAATTAGGTTTGGGAAGAAAATCTAGAGTTATTATATTATATTTATTTTTTATTTCTAGTAAATTTGCATAACTATAAAAAAATTTATTGCGTAAATGTGTACTTATCAAAAGGCTCTGCTTACATATTATTTAAACCACACAATTTATTAGTTATTATATACATTTAAAGTTTATTTAATATACAGTCAAAAAGTAAAATTTTCATTATAAAAAAGTATAACCTTATTATAAAAAAATCTGCAGGACTTTTGATCTTGTGACACATTATGGAAGGTTTAACACAGATCTCATATGCTAAATGATCTTTGATTTGGTCTCATTAAGTATGTTAACCTTAAATGTTATACGCGATGTGCGTGTGTTCTTCTTTATTATGCACAAAAATATAGGATGAGGAAGAAAAGGCATGCACTGCCTTTCACTTACAAAAGATGTCATATGCATAGGCCGAGCGGCGTTTAGGCAAGGGCAACACTAGACTCTGCCAAATTCTGGCACTCTGATCCCTTGCTTTTAGTCAAGATTCCCCCAGAAGGCCAAGCCATCACGACACAGAAAATGCGTGGCCGGGGGGAAAAGACGAGGTTCTCTGAATTAATGTCTCCAAGTATGAAAGCAACCACAAGTGGGGTTGGGAGAAAATTTCAAACTTTGACGTTTCTATCAAGGGCTAACTAGTCAACCCATCAAGAGCCATATTAAACTTAAAGAGTGCCCACACCAACATGGCTACGAAATTTAAAGCCTGAAAAGCAAATATCAGAAATGAAATCGTCAAAGAGGTACAGCTTCCAGAAATTGCATTCTTTATAACCCATTTATTGGTGTGAGGATTTATGACATTATGGGATAATTGTTCTAACTAATCACGCGCGTCTTCGGTCTTGTTGGTATTTAGGAGGAAGAAAAGGAAGAGTATAATCTAGATATCTAAAATTTACCAAATCTCATATTGGTTTCCTAAAACTTTGCATGTTTTCCAATAAGACTTCACATTTCAACACATAAGCTGTTCAATTCGTTTAGACGATTAAAGATTATCTGTATATTGTTAAGAGCATAAGTCTTGATATTGGATACTTTCCAATCCTTAAAAATTTAAATCACTGCGAGTGTAAGAAATGAGTTCCAGTACATATAGTATACCTACTTGTCATGTAAAATAGAAATACTCATGTCATGTGAAAGTGGCCCCGTTGTTGGGAAAATAGCCTCTAACCTTCAAACCCAATTGCGTGTTTAAACGTTAAAGAATAGTTACTTGAAATGAAACTGGGATATACTTAATCATTACAAGTAATGGTGGGACTTTGTATAAAATACATAAACCAATATCATAGCCAAATGCAGTATTATAAACATTTGTCTTGCAGCCTAATTTACCCACCTAATCATGGCATGCCTCACCGCTTACACACAGCTCATTCATTGACTACTTACAATATGTTTTTTGCAATTTATAGTTTAGCATAAAGAAAACGAATATTTAAAGACCTACAAAAATGAAACATGTATATTAGATACATAATATTAAAGAGTGAGTGAGCTAATGGCAATAAAATGTGATTGTTTCTTTTACATCAAGGATAAAAAAGGTGCAATAAAATGGGTAGGATTCAATTGGTTGAAATAAAGATTTATCAATTTTTTAAAAACTGTATCGGAAGTTAAACCGGTAAGAAAAGAGATCTAAGGTTTAAAATATTCAACTAATATTAGATTGTCATAAAATCGGCTAAAATTAAATAAAATTAAAAAATTTGAAATATGATTGAAAAGGTTTGTCTTTAATTATTAAAAATTTTGAAATTTAATTAAAAAAGATATTGTTAAATAAAAATTAATTGTTTTATTTTAGTTTATAAGAATTTATTAATTTATAAAAATTGATGATTAATTAACAAATTAATTAATTTTTACTAAAAAAATTATTAAAATAAATCGAACAAAAAAATTAGACAATTCAAAATTTTTACAATTAAATTGGCTAAATCGATTGAATTTTTCGGTGACTGAGATTTATCTAAAAAGGGGATAAATTAAAATAATAAAATTTAACCTATAAGCTACCCTTTTCAATTCTACATGGATTGCCTATTATCCAATGTTAAGAGTAAGTCATCTAAAACAAGCTTCGTTACCAACCCAGCCTCGACTTCTTTAAATATTATTTTTATTTTTTAATATTAGAGCGTTTATTTTTGTAATTTCGTTTTATTTCATACATGCATTAAATAGTTATAAGTCAGGCATAAATAAACTACTAAATTAAGGGAAAAGGAAAGGGAAAAGAAAAAAGGAAAAGCAGAATGATAAAGAGAGAGACCATAGTTTCTCCGCGCAAAAGTCCAATCTTTCTTTATCCAAAGTGCTCAAAAGCGCGTTTTCTTTAATCTCATTTTCAGGTAGACTTTTTCGTTTTGCTTCTTCTCTGGTTCTGTAGATATTTTCTTTCTACGCACTTCTTTTCATTTCTTTGTTTTGATCATTGGTCGCTGGTTTTTGGAATTGATTGAGGTAAAGATCTTTTTTTCCTTTGGATGATTGTTTCTGGATTCAAATTGCGTTGTTTGGTTGTTGAGGATAAAGTTTAGAGAAAAATGATCTTACGCCCGAAGGGTTTCGACGGTTTTATTTGACTTTTTGTTTTGTGTGAAAAAGGTGGAATGTTTTTTTGTGATATATGGTAGTTGGTTCTCTTTATCAATTTTTATGCAAGTTTCAATCGGTTTTGTAAAGGGGATTTCGAGAATTTACCTCCAGAATGGTGGTTGAAGTGGTTTGATGCATAGAAACTTTCCTAATTTTGGGGTATTCCTCTTAGTACGGTATTATTGATCCATGTTTGCCTCTTAATGCAAAATAGACTTTGTGTTGTAATGGGTAGAGATTAGAATGAATGGATTTTTCCGTTTGCTAAGTGTTTGATTGCTACGAAATAAAGTTCAAAATCTTGTAATTTAGTTTTTCTTGGCGTTAACATTTCTAACACGTGGAGAGGAATGGGTTCCCAGATCTGTTATTAAATTTGTCAGCCTCGACATGAATAATATACCCTTTAGTATGGGGATTTGAACCATCCGTGAAGAATTAAGAACATTGTTTTTGTGTGTGGCTTTAGGTGAAGTTTATAGTGTACAGTTTGTAATGTTCTCCATTCCATTATCCTGAGTGATATTCTGTTTACCGTGTTGAACATTTTATAGGTTTTTTAATTGTTTGTAAGCAATGCAAGGAATTGAGGTGGCTGGATCTTCTGGAGAATGCTCATCCTCTCACAATGCTGGCGAACCCAGTTGTGTAATTGATGTTGATGGAGTTGGTGAGCATGGCGAATTTGGAGAAGAGGAGCCACTTATTCAAACAATTGAATGTCGAATTTGCCAGGAAGAGGATAGCGTTAAGAATCTGGAGACCCCCTGTGCTTGTAGTGGTAGTCTGAAGGTACACCATTATTATCAATTTGTTTTATTTTTATAATTGTTTTAGATTGAATATTGAAGTACTCCCCGTGTTAGTGTCTTTAAAGTGCTTCTTGTTGCTAGCCTGTTAGTTTAATGGAATATTGTTTGTCAGGGATAGTGAAATGTTATCACATAGCACACTAACACACTGTCATTAAGATATAAACAAGCATGTTTAAGGTTTGCGTCTACTCCACTGATAAGCATTACTTTGATATGAAGTGCTGGGATTACATGTAGATTAGTGGATGTGGATTATTCTCCACCTCTTTAGAATGTGATGGCTCTACTTGTTTCTGTATTTTGTTAATGTATTTTTTCTAAAAAAATTCATGGATGACTCGTCTTTCTATTCCAGTTTGCACACAGGAAATGTGTCCAGCGCTGGTGTAATGAAAAAGGAGATATAACTTGTGAGATATGCCATCAGGTAATAATTGTTTTCTGGTGTCTGTAAATCTTCCCGCCTTTTTTTATTGAGATATCTAACAGTTCTTACATGTAATTTATTTACTATGGGGATATCACACAGTTATTGGAGTAAGAAGCTTTAACTTCATTGCTTAAAACACAAAGTGAATGGGACTCCTTTTTGAATTGGAGATTTTTTTGAGCACTTGCTGCTGTTTAGTTGTTTAATGTGATGCCATGTTTTGCTCCAGTTGGCAAATTTCTGATCAATGAAAAATTTGAAAAGTTACACTTTCTGGGGTGCTATAATCTGAGTCCAAAACTGTGTCAGAGGATAGAGATTTTGGTTGAGTGCCTTGGTCGGCTAGCAAATTTTATGTTTTATTTGTGTGCCTCAACTTCTTCATATACCTTAATTGTAACCAGTGAAAATCTTTTAGGTCCCAATGTTTTTTATTCTTTTAACATTTCTCACCCTCCCTTGTAAGAGAGAGAAAGAAGTAAATATACCACTCGCTTTCATCTCTTCCAAAGAAAAGGGGCACGAAATGCTGAATAGTTCTTTATATTAAGAATGTGTCCCTTGTATGATTTAAGCTCTAGTATGGGGTCTTAGGGATTACTTCCTTAAAGCTCAACATATTTACTTGTTAAAGGTAAAATGCCAAATCTCATAGCCCTTTATGTAGAGGTTAAAAAAAAAGAATGAAATCTGCCTTTCTTCATATTCCTGTGATGTCTGTTTTCCTCTAGAGTAGTGCCAAATGATTTAACCTTTGCAATAGCATTATCCTTGTAATATTTACTTTATATTTCTATGAGCTTTGCTGGAATTTAAAAACTATTGGCTGTTGCAATTACTTCATTACCTTTTATCTTCGAGTGAAAGACAAATTCACGTTTGAAATTGTTAAATATTTCAAGTAAGATTATTTTCTGTTTCTAATCAAATTATCTTGTGAAGTTTCCTTTGGATCAAATAAGTACATGCACTGACTTCCAGAAAAAAAATTTCCTCATCATCAGCCATACCAACCTGGTTATACTGCACCGCCACCTCCCCCACAGCCAGAAGAGGCCACAATAGACATTGGGTAAGTTTGAGTTTTACCTTCCAAAGATCTTCCTATTTTAAAATCACCAATTACCTCACTTTTAAATATTCCTTATTATTTTTACGTGCACATTATAAGCCATTCAATATCTTCATGTTACTCTAGGTGGTTATGCACACTTTGCACCTTTGTTTGTAGCATCCTTCTACTATGTGTTTATTGATGTACTTTTAGTTCAACTCTTTGGAGAATGGAAGTGATAGTTGCATTTGTTGGACTGGTGACTAAGTTGCTCTATGGAATTAATTACTAACAATTTGATATTGTAGTCTGCATTATGTGTCTTTTGACCTTCCATAATTTCTGATTGTCTAATTTCTCTTTCCTCCCTGCAGTGAGGGTTGGACTATTGCTGGAACTCCTTTGGACTTGCATGATCCTCGAATTTTGGCAATGGCAGCAGCTGAACGCCATTTTCTGGAGGCAGAGTATGACGAGTATGCTGATTCCAGTGCTAGTGGAGCAGCTTTCTGTCGCTCTGCAGCCCTAATTGTAAGGATGGTGCCTAACTAAATGATTAACGTTATTAACCAATTGATGCTTGTGAACTTCCTTTTTCTTTGGTGAACTGATACTTACTCGTTCAGATTATGATGCAACACCAGTCTCTGTTGTACTTTCTTTTTTCTTGTTTTTGTCTTTTCTACCTCATTATCTTGTCTTCTCACCAAAAATTTGTTATAAATAAGTTTGCAAAGGAAAAGGGTAGATCTATTTTTTTCTATATTCTGTGTCTTTCCCCTGCAATTAAACACTTTTATTTGATTGATACCACACATATATGTATTTTGGAATGCATTTGTTTACCAGTGTATAATTTATAGTACTGTTTTCTTTTCTGATTTTGACCTATTGGTTTTCTTGCAGTTGATGGCTCTTCTTCTTCTGAGGCATGCTATGTCCCTTAACAATGGAGATGGAGATGATGATGCTTCGACATTCTTCTCTGTAAGAGAAATGTTGGTGTAATATTTGCTATAGAGTTGGATGATTTGAATTGTTAATATAAGACTTTGCTACATGACAGCTTTTCTTGCTCCGGGCTGCGGGTTTCTTGCTCCCATGTTACATTATGGCATGGGCGATCAGTATATTGCAGCGAAGACGACAAAGACAGGTTGATATTAGACATCAAGTTAAACAATATTTTTTTGTTTGTCATTTATCCGTGTACTGCTGAATGTTCGTGTTTATGTGTTTTGAATTTTTATTGAATTAGGAAGCTGCAGCACTTGCTGCAACTGAGGTTGCATTCATGCTACAGGCAGGCCAACGCCGGGGCTTGCACTTTACAATAGCACCTGGACCAGCAGTGACTCCGCACCAAGTTGCAACTCCCCACCAAGAGCCTCTTCAATGAAGCGGATAAACTTAAAAGATTGGCATGTGCTGCTGTCTTTAGATGCGATGCTTTTTCCGCCAGTTATGTTATTTTGGAATCACTTGAATGGCAGACCTTTTCTTTATTTTCCCCCTTGTACTTGCGTTATGTACTATGTACATAAATCTTCCATTCTGCTGTGTGAGAATCATCATCCCGTGGGAATTTAACCAAGAACATAGCTGCAAGTTTCTGAATCTTCATGCATGCATTTCATTATCTACGTTCTTATATTCGTGTAAATGCGGTGATTTTGGTTCCTCTGATGTTGATACACTAGTTCATAAATTATGATTCAACTAAACTTTAGGAACTTGTGATTGGGAATTTGGATTTTACCAATCAATAATGATGAAATGGAAGAAAAAGTGGAAGACTCACGAAAATTTTGAATGGAGATGAAGAAATTGGAAATTTTATTAGAGGAGCAAATCATCATACGATAAGCATCAATTCGCAACTGTTTCCTGGGTCTGCATCACGACAAGCAACGAACTTGTATGATACAATGGTAATTGGCATTTCGAACCAAGCGCGATGGCTCACTATCTGTTTTAATGTATCACTAAGATGAAACGCGCCGTTTCATGTCTCCTAAACTCCCTCTGTCAAGTATCCTACCACGCGAACACGTTAATTCTTCGGTATCCATATATGGAGGTGGAGCAGGAGTCAGATCAGAGATGCAAAAATGACGACGTAGCTCCATCAATCCGAAGTTAAGGATAAAGAATTTGATCTGATTTGATTGGATTCCGACTGAACTCGAAAAACGGTGTAATGTATGAGAGTTTAAAACATAAATGGGTTGAGAAATTGAAGAAAATCACAAGATAATTACACAGTCCCTACACTGAGAAACTGTGCTTTGATTGGAATTCGACATTTAAAATGCTTGATATCACAATAAGTATATATATGTGTTTATTAGGTTAAGATAACGACATTCAAGGTACACATATTTGCGAACATAAGAGCAATAGGCTGATAGTTACAGTTGTTTCGGATTTAAGGTGCAAATATGTTGCAGTTGTTCTTTCCAAAAGTTGTATAGTGATTAAACAATTATGATATGATTTGCTTTACGATTACCAATCAAGAATGGCAAAGAGCTGTATCATATCAGCCATTGTCAAGTTCAACTTCTGTTTATACATCCTTATTAAGAAAGTTATTGGTTTGGGTCTCACTTTAAAGGAATTCATAAAAGAAAAGAAGGTTAGGATTTCATATAAATGGACAAATTTGGATAATTACTTGGAAGATAATGTTTGCAAATTAACTAATATATTATTATGGTAGAAATGAAACGAAGCTCAACTTCTATGGAGATAATTGCACTAAATTCACATTACGGCAAAAAGTGCTTTAGGCAACAGACAACAACGTAGTTATAAGTATAATTATCATTGTCTTTGTATTAAAGCAACAAAATTCATATCGTTAAAAGAAATGGCGCTGCAATAAGTATAAGACAACAAATTTTTTTTATTAGGACAACAAAATAAAAAATGTTGCCTTAAGTTTTGACTTAGGTAACACATTAGTTTCAAACTATAGTAACAATATTAAATAGATATTGCAACACTTTTAAGTCTTTATAAGGCAACAAAGTGAATTATTTTAGGCAACAATTTTCAAAATAAAAGTAACAATTTATTCTTTTATTATCAATATTATTTAACGTAATATCAAACTCTTGTCATTATATAGGCAATATCCGCATATACATTAAAAGAAATATATAAATACTAATGTACGTCTTAATTGAGTACTACTATCAAATGTAAATGACTCAAAATTGCATTTATATATAATATATAGTCCATAAGGACTTGTAAAATTCAATCTTTTAACATATTCAAAATACAAAACCAAAACTCACTACTAAAATATTAATCTATATTATCGTCGTTCATTCCATATGGAATATAAGTACATTAATCTAAATACTAAAACCAATATGTACGGGCACTCCAAAATCCTTCACCAAGTATTAGTTGCTTCCTCCTGAAGATATGCACTAGTCTTGCCATTCAACTCCAAAATCCTTCACCAAGTATTAGTTGTTTCCTCTCGAAGATATGTAAGATTCAAAAGTTTTTAAACTTGCCATTCAACTCGTTGCTCAATGACATGACTATTATTTGCTTCCTCCTGAAGATATACATCAGTCAAAAACCTGCACATAATGAACAAATGCAGTTGCAATCATGTGTACAGGCCTCAATCACATTATTAATGAGGGGGATTCCATTCATCACAAATAAAGTTTGATGTGCTACACAAGACTTTAAGATCTCATTAGACGATAGTTAAATCGTAAACAGGTGATAGAAGTTCAGTGTATCAATAGCTTTGGTTCAAAAAAGTGCTCAATTTGTGCATGTGATATATTGCTCAACTTGGAAGAAGTAAAACATCAAATGATCAAGATGGCTTCATTATGACATATGTATAATTATGCTCAACATTGAATATAATTCACAAAGGAGTCCCAATAAAGTTCCTCCTGCCACCTTAACGAAATTTCAATATTTACTCATAAAGTGCTATAAGTGACAGTCAACACATTTACATAGTGAAGAGATGAAAATACAAACAAGAATAATATGGTTAACTTACGTAGCACAATAAGCCAATGTCCAATTTTATCATGTTAATCCCCTCATCCCACCTAGCACCTAGCCAATTTTATCATGAATAAAACCCAACAATAAGTTAGAGGATACCATAATTGGTTGATATTCCTTTTACATTCTTTGATGTCCACAACATTGAACTAAAAGTAATATTTCTGTTAAAGTATAATATGGTCAATTGAAAAGAGAAGACATGCATACCATGTCAACGGTAATATTTCCCAATTGAACTTTTCATAATCTGTCTTCAGTTTTTTCGAGCGCTTCCGTAACAAGGTAAAAAGCAAGAAATCAGTTACTTTTCTAGCAATAAAAAAGACAACTTAAGTACTTCGCTGACATTGAAGTTAAGTTATAGGATGAGACTTTGCTGGGATAGATTACAGTTCTAACTAAAAACCAAATGTTGTTTGTTGAAGGGCCTAAGTTTTATGCATGATTTAAGTAATATTAGAAGGCAAGTAATTTGTACCTATTGCTTTGGGATTAATTCCATCAACTAAAAATGAAGGTCCTATAACATGAAGAAGAAAAAGTAATAAGAACAAACAATAGATGAAACTTTAGGAATAATCAAACAATACAGAGGAATATGACTTTTAGCACTCCTAATAAAGAAAGTGTGAGTGAGATAGAAGTCGTCTCATGTAAGAACAATAAAGTTTTAAGTCTTGTGAAACATAAAAGAACTAGCATTAATACAACTTTATGCTAACAAATAAAAGTTAAGAATAAATATATGGACAATGAAGGTAACAAAATAAAATATAAGGAGAAAAAAAAGAATTGATTGTTATCAAAAAATTAATTTAGATCATCAAAAAATATAAAAGGTGATTACAAGATTAGAAGAGCTATGCATTTGAAGCCATCTCACAGAATTGTTGAGATTAGATCGTTGTACCCTGAAAAATTCATTTATGTATATATTGAAGTGAATCACACGTTAATATTGTTGACAATAATGAAATATAAATGCACAAG
>JANITX010000007.1:58996998-59009614 GCA_027564395.1 Erythroxylum ulei
GGATTGGAAAGATTAGATAGATTTTTGTGTAATTTCCTCTTTCATGTAGTATATTTTGTATTAGGATATGATGATGTACATGAATGGATGTTTGAAAGATACATTGTATAAACATTCAATTTTATAAAATGAAATGAGGAAAAATTTGGTTTTAAAATATGGTGACTTTCTTGATGATGTCTTATGAGAGAATAAAGATAGATGACGCCATGCTAAGTGAATGTTGTGATTGAACGTAGCGCACCATTATCATCGGTTATGTATTGGAATGTCCTCAGTGCGTCCCGGTACGTACCCTAGGGTATCGGGGCTCTACATATAGGTAGTATCAGAGCATGATTTGGCATCCATAGGGACATATAGAATGTTAAGCATGAAATATCGTGAGAAATGCAGATAATGATTGAAGTTATTGTTTATTATAGGTCATCCGCTAGGGTAGAATGTCAGTGGCAGAGTATGAGATTAGGTTCAATGAGTTGATGGGATATGCTACTGCTTTGATTCCTACCAAAGAAGATAAGTGTAGGAGATTCGAATATGGGCTAAACATGGAGATTAGGATAAGACTAGCGATCTCCAATATGAGTAGTTTTATAGAGTTAAGAGCTGCTTCGATTAGAATTGAGTAGTTACTGAGAAAGGGATAAGCAGAGTCTGGGCAAGGGTCCAGATTGAAGAGGTCCAGTGAGACTCAGAGTGGGTCTAGTAGAAGAGCCAAAACAGAGCTTTTAGACCACCAGCTGGATCAAGACAATCAGAATTCAGACAAAGGGCAGAATTTGTACAGTTTAGCGGTGGAAGAGGTACAATGCAGAGTCAGTTACCCCCGTGTGAGCACTGTGAGAAGAGGCATGGTGAGTATTGGAGATTATCTGGATCTTGCCTCAGATGCGGTGCCTTTAACCACCAAATTAGAGATTGTCCTGCTACTATAAGAGCTTAGTCTGGTATAAGAGGGGGACCTATGAGTGAAGCTACTATCCAGCAGAGCCGAGATAGTGGATCCAGACAAAGAGGCCGAGGTAGAGGCAAAGTGAGCACTCGGGGTCCTTCTGTCAGGACTGAGGTGTGGAGTAGCCGACCGCAGTCCCAGGCCCGAGTCTATGCCATGACTAGGCAGGAGGCATAGGACTCTCTGAATGTTGTTGCAGGTGCGCTACTTATTTATGATCATGAAGCATTTGTATTGTTAGATATAGGATCTACGTATTCATTTATCGCACCACATCTGGCATCTAGACTGCATTGTGATAGAGAGCTATTATAGTATAGACTAGAGGTGAGTACACCGATAGGTAGTGCTACAGTTATAGGAGAGGTCTGTAAGAGATGTTTGATTCGGATTGATCAAGCAGAGTTGGAGGCAGATCTGATTATACTACAGCTAAGAGACATAGATACTATCCTAGGCATGGATTAGCTCATTGCTCATAGGGCTATCATGAGCTGCTATACCAAGAAGGTAGTACTAGAATCTCCTAGTCGATCGAGAGCAGTTTTAAGAGGAATTAGTCAAGTAGGGCCAGCCAGGTTGATATCATTTATGAGTGCATTAAGGATCATGCAAGGTGGATGTGAGGCCTATCTAGCCCATATCATCAATACTAGAACTGAACAAAATATGCAGAATATTCTCGTGGTTAGAGAATTTCTGGATGTGTTTCTCGCTGAGTTACCTGGCTTACCTTTAGATCGGGAAACAGAGTTCACAATTGTTCTAGTTCTAGGTACTGCTCCTATATCTATTCCTCCATATAGGATGGCACTTGTAGAACTGAAGGACTTAAAGGCTCAGTTATAGGAGTTACTGAAAAAGGGTTTTTACTAGACCCAGTGTTTTGCCTTGGGGAGCTCCAGTTTTGTTTGTAATGAAGAAAGATGGGACTTTGAGATTATGCATCGATTATAAGTAGCTGAGTCAGGTGACAATGAAGAACAAGTACATGTTACCTAGAATTGATGATTTGCTTGATCAGTTATAGGGAGCTCAAGTATTTACTAAGCTGGATTTGAGATTAGGGTATTATCAGTTAAAGATAGCAGAGGTTGATATACCTAAAAGTGCATTCAGGAGCAAGTATGGGCACTTCGAGTTCTTAGTTATGCCGTTTGGGTTAACTAATACCCGGTAGCATTTATGACCTTGATGAATAAGATTTTTCAGCGCTACCTAGACCGCTTTGTGATAGTATTTATCGATGATATTTTGGTGTATTCGAAGAGCAGAAAAGAACATGTTGAGCATCTGAAGTGATTTTACAGATCATGAGAGAGAAACAGTTGTATGACAAATTCAGTAAGTGTGAATTTTGGCTGGATCAAGTAGTGTTTTTGAAGCATATAGTGACTGGACAAAGCATACAGGTAAATCCAAAGAAGGTAGAGGTAGTGAAGAATTGGGAAGCTCTAAGGAATGTATCTGAAATTCGAAGCTTCCTAGGATTGGCCGGATATTATCGGAGATTTGTCGAGGGGTTTTCCTTGATATCAGCCCCTCTGACAAAACTTCTGAGGAAGAATGTAGTATTTAGATGGAATGAGGAATGTCAGAAGAGCTTTGAGGAGTTGAAATATCGGTTGACTACTGTACCGGTGTTGACTATTCCATCGGGGACCGGAGGATATGTGGTATATAGTGATGCTTCGCATCAAGGATTGGGATGTGTGTTGATGCAGTATAGCAAGGTGATCGCCTATGCATTGCGACAACTAAAGTCTCACGAGATTAACTATCCGGTACATGATTTAGAGCTAGCAGCAGTTGTCTTTGCTCTAAAGATATGGAGACATTATCTTTATGGAAAGATGTTCCAGATTTATACCGATCATAAAAGTTTGAGGTATCTATTGAGTCAGAAGGAATTGAATCTGAGACAAAGAAGATGGATAGTGTTATTAAAAGACTATGATTGCACGATTGAGTACTACCCGGGGAAAGCTAATGTGGTAGCTGATGCTTTGAGCAGAAAGTCTAATACCAGTGCAGCTCAGATTCAGTTATCGAGGTTACCCAACTTGATTCATTTGAGAACTCTAAATGTGGAGTTGAATCTGAAGCAAGATGAGGCACTGATTGCTATTTTGAAGCTGAGACCGATGCTGCATGATAGAATCAGAAAATTCTAGGGGAAAGGCCCTGATATGGTGATACTTATAGAGAAAGTGAAGATGAATCTAGATTCCGAGTTTGAGTTGAGGGATGAGACATTGTGGTTGAAATAGAGGTTGTGTGTGCCTAATGTAGAGGATTTGAGAAAAGACATTCTAGAGGAAGCTCATATGTCTGCCTATGCTATGCATCTTGGTACTACCAAGATGTATAACATGCTAAAGCAATATTTCTGGTGGCCCGAAATGAAGAAGCAAGTGGCGGAGTGTGTTTCTAAGTGTATGAGATACCATTAGGTTAAAGCTGAGCACCAGGCTCCAGTAAAAAAGCTACATTCGTTGCCCATTCTGGAGTGGAAATGTGCACGGATCACTATGGATTTCATTATGGGACTGCCTAAGACTCCGAGGCAGAACAATGCTATATGAGTGGTAGTGGATTGATTGACTAAGTCAACCTATTTCTTATTAGTGAGAGAGAATAACTCACTAGATCAGCTGGCCTGGAGGTATGTGAATGAAGTGGTGAGGCTACATGGGGTTCCAGTGTCCATTGTATCGGATAGGGATCCCAAATTTACTTCAAGATTCTGGAAGAGCTTATAGTCGACTATGGGCATAAAGTTGAACTTTAGTATGAAATTTCATCCTCAAACAAGTGGACAGAGTGAGAGGACAATCAAGACTGTTGAGGATATGCTTAGAGCTTGTATATTGGAGCTTCAAGGAGATTGGGATTAGTATATAGCACTGAGAGAATTTGCGTACAATAACCACTATCACAGTAGTATTAGAATGCCACTGTATGAGGCATTGTATGGCAGAAAATGTCAGTCGCCACTATATTGGGATGAAGAGGGCTTGAGAATGGTTGAAGGCCTGGAATTGATACAAGACACAGTGGATAAGGTGAAATTGATCTGAAGCCAAATTAGAGCGGCTCAAGATAGACAGAAGAGTTATATGGATCAACATCGACAGGATATGGAGTACAGTGTAGGAGACAAAGTGTTTCTCAGAATGTCACCTTGGAGAGGAGTATTGAGATTCGGTAAAAAGGGCAAGTTGAGCCTTAGATACATTGGTTCTTATGAGATCATTGAGAAGATAGGACCTTTGGCATATAAGTTAGCTTTACCAAATGAAATGTCTCAATTACATAATGTGTTTCATGTGAGTATGCTCCAAAGATACCGATCGGATCTGACAAATGTGATACCAGCTCAAGAGATTAAGGTTGCTAGTAACTTAAGCTATGTTGAGGAGCCGAACAAGATAGTAACATCTCAGATCAAGCAGTTGAGGAACCAAGTCCTTCCATTGGTGAAAGTTCTTTAGAGGAATCACTCAACTGAGAAGAAACTTGGGAAACGGAGGAGCATATGAGGAAGCAATATCCCCACCTGTTCGAACAATCATGTAAAAATTTTGAAGACGAAATTTCTTTTAAGGAGGGGAGATTGTAACATCTCGTCACCCATGTCAAGGATAGAATAGGAAATATGAGAGATTACTGAGAGATTAGGAATGCATTTCATGCTCATGCATTATATGATATGCACATACATGTGATTATTGAATTTTTGCTCATGACAATAATTGTACAACCATTTATTGACAATTTTCGGGTATAATTGATTTATATATGTGAAATGTGATTTTTATTGAGAATTGCGGTTATGTGTATTGAAAATTTTAATTAGAAAGTGTGTTTAGTGATTTTTGAAATTTTAGTGAATTTTAGGAATAATTTCCAAAATTGTTAGATATTATTGGACCAGGAAAAATGCCAAGAGGCAGGTAAGTTGATGAATGGAAATAGAAATGAGAGTTAAATGATATTGGAGAATTGTTAAACATGACTTTGAAAATTTAGAGATGGTATTAGGATTTGTGAGAAGATGATATAGACAATTTTGGAGATAATTGGAATGAAAAGATGAGGGTTGTGGAACTAGTTCAATAAGAACTAGTTAGCTGGGAAACTAGCTAAGGTCTTAAGAAGTGGACAGGTGTCCAAGTCTAAAGTTAAGTCTTCTTAACTTTGAAAGACCAAGTCACTTTTTTTTCTTAGCTTTGAAAGACTAAGTATACAACACTTTTATCTTCATCTCCTTCCTCGTAGCTTTCTTCTTCAAAGTTTCTCCACTTACACAGAGTTTTCCATCAAAACTTTACCAAAGAAAAACCTTGTTTTCGTCCACCTTTTTCTACTCCCAACTTCGGTTTTCTTCCTTTTGCCTTAAGAAAAACCAAAACTTGCCCAACCTCCAAAATGATGTACGTAAGTTGCATGAGGATTAGGACTTCTTGAGATCTTGACAAAGTTGGAGATTTATCAAGTAAGTATTGTGTAAATCTTTATGAGCTGTTGATATATGAATAAAATTTGGTGAACTAGTTGTTAGTGCATATTTGACATTTTCATGCTCACGGTGAAAATATGATAGAAATTTTGACTTGTTGATTTTTTGGTTTTGATGAGCAATATGTTATAAGAGGTTGTAGAAATGATTTTGGAGTTGAAAGATCATAGAAAACATATATAACTAGGTGCAGAAACATTTTGAAGAAAAGAGAAGTGAAGGCTCTGTTTTCACTGTGTATATATATACATATACGTGAGTTTTGAGATTTGGAGTTAAGAGATAGGTGTATGATGATGTTTGGAGATGAGAAAGATTGTTTAAAATGAAAGTTGGAGAAGAAAAATGGAGAATGTATAAAAAAAATTGAAGTGCAGAAAAATGAAGAGATGGAGAAAAATAAAATGCAAAAAATGTGATGGTGATATGCGTGGATGGATTTTTATGTTTTTGATGATTTTTATTTAAGCTTGTATTTTGGATTTTAGTTTGTTAAAGATTGGAGTTTATATGGAATTTGAAAATGAGAGTAGAATCAAATTAGAAATGTTAGATAGAGAAAAAGAAGATAAGAAGGATTGGATGAGAGAAAGATGTGTTAGGTGTGAGATGTTGAATGTTGAAAAATCTGGAAAAAATGTAGTTGTAATGCTTTTGTGAAAGTTCGTCGTGGACAACTTAAAGGATTTCCTCTCTAGAAAATTTCACCACGGCTAACTCTTAGGTTCGTCGTGGCCAACTTGTAGGAATTAACGAGGAATTTTCCTTTCTGGAAAAGTTCGTCGCGACTAATTTTTGACTTCGCCGCGACTAATTTTTGACTTCGCCACGATTAACTTTCTCTGCACAACTTAAATATGCTTCGGTATTTTGACCATGTCTTGCTCTATAGTTACCCTAATGGAATAATTTTGTATTTGGTGTAAACTAGAGACATAGGTCTACAAATTGCCTGAAGAAATCTGGTTTTAATTCAGTCTCGAAGAATTTCAATTTCTGGATGGAAGTTAAGTACAGGGAACTATTCTAGTATAAGAATAGTCCAAAAATGTTTAGGATATGACTTTTAGATTTCTAAACCAAATTGAATGATCTTGGTGTTATTAGAAACTTAAGATATAGGAGCACAATTGTCTAGAAGAAAGTATTGCCAAATTACTTCATTTGCATTGTCTAAATGATCAAGAACAGTAGACCCGAAAGTCAGTTTTTGAAAAAATCTGAAATGATTCATTGGGTTATGAAAGTATATTCAAAGTGTTTATTTGAGGTATAAACCCTACATACAAATGATACTTAAGTGAGTTTTGATATTGGATTGATTTTATGATGAGACTAATGGAAAAAAAAATACCCGGGATTGTCATGAACATGCCTTGTGCATATTTCATATACATATATGTACATTAACAAACACTTACAATTGTGCAAAAGTGTGATATGTGTATATTACTTGATTTAGAGGAGCAATTGGAACGTCAACATCCAGACGTTGTCTGAACTTCAAGGCAATAGCTTCAGGAGCAATAAGTGAGTAACCTAGACAGTTTCGCTCAATTAATTGTTTGTTCTAGATGATGATATGAATATGATTTTGATTGTGTTGATTCTGGACAATAAAGATTTGATGATTTTGATGTATGAATGAGATATTGAAGTGCTAATTGTATGTGAATGTGAGGAACTAAATGCTTCTTGATATGACTGATTGATTATGAGAGGTACATTCCATACATGAATGCATGATCAGATAATGAGAGTTGTGACCTGAGTAGCCACCGAAAACGAGCTTAAAGCTCCAATGTGATTAAGGGCTAAAGGCTCCCTATGTAAAATGAGCCCTATATTCCAACGGATAAAGGAAAGGATATATAAGCCAGGTATCTACAATGGATACAGGACAGTTTAGGCATTCGGTCACAACAACATAATAATTAGAAAAGAGTCACATGAGCATTTCATACTCATTGTTATACATACGTTGACTAAATGAAATGTATGTTTACCTTACCTTTAAATGAGAATGTGATATATGATGATTATGAAAATGCAAAGATGTGAATTATATGTTATACGTGTGATGTGTTGCATGAATTAAGTGAACCATCGATGATGGTTACCTCATTGAGTTCGCAAAACTCATCAAAATTGCATCGTTAATTTTTCAGGACCGAGAGACAACTTTAGCTACTGAGAGATGCTACAAGAAGTTTAATCTTGTACTTTTGGAAGCAAGAAGAAATGGCTCAAAAGTCGATCAGCTGGGATTGGAAAGATTAGATAGATTTTTGTGTAATTTCCTCTTTCATGTAGTATATTTTGTATTAGGATATGATGATGTGCATGTATGGATGTTTGAAAGATACATTGTATAAACATTCGATTTTATAAAATGAAATGAGGAAAATTTGGTTTTAAAATATTGTGACTTTCTTGATGATGTCTTATGAGAGAATAAAGATAGATGAAGCCATGCTAAGTGAATGTTGTGATTGAACATAGCTCACCATTATCATAGGTTATATACTGGAATGTCCTCAGGACGTCCTGGTATATACCCTAGGGTATCGGAGCGCTGCACATATGCATATTAATCATCATTCAAAGCTATTTATGGTTTTAATCTGCTAATTCTTTCAGATTTATTACCTTTACTTGATGAAACAACTAGTCTAGGTGAGTATAATGTTAGTTCTGCTTTTAATGTTGCTGATATTTCTCCTTTTGATGTAGGTGAAGATTCAAGGTTAAATCCATTTAAAGAGATGGGGTATAATGTGAACGTGATTATCCAAACTTTAAAAGATTTGTTTCTTATTCTAATAGACCAATTATACGGTTCGAAGGAAGAAAGTTAAGGAAGCTTTAAATGGGTCAATTAGAGACATATATTTTAATTAATTTTCAAAGAAAAATTCAAGAACTATTTTGGGATGCTAGTTGGACCTAAAGAAAGACCAACCATTGGTTAATTTATTTTAAATTAAGGTTAGGAAATACTTGGATATTAAGTATTTATCTTGTCTAAACACATTCTTAAACATAACAATGTTATAGCCAATGTAATTCTCAAGAATTAAGTAGTTAAGAACATAACCTATCACACAATTGTATACCAGCCTATATAACTCTTAAGAAAAGTAGTTGTGAAGATATAACCTCGAACATGGATGTGTCCTAGATTATGTCCACTAATGCTAAATTTTATAAAAGAAGCACAATCTTGTCATAAACTGTATCTACCATCGAAATCTTAGTTACTATATAATATTGAAGGAATGTTTCTATTCAATTTTGGTATGTTTTGACATCTTTATTTATTAAGTCATAAGTTCTACCTTTTCTTTTTCTTAATCTACCTACTAACTTATCAAATAATTTGTTTGTGGTGACAAACAAATTATTTAGTGAACTTAGTTATTAATTCATTATAATCAATGGGTTAGTTCTCTTCTTTATATTTTTATGTAGCTTTTTCTTGTGGTTCAAACTTATTTGTCTCTAGAGTTTATTATTTGATGGATTTCACATCACATGATTATCCCTAACCAATACTACTTTAAATGGTTATTAGACACATAAACTAGGTATTGTAACAACTATGTTCAAATAGGCTAGTCGAAGCTTAAACTTTGGCTAATCAATGTCCTTCATTTGATGTGTAAGTTAGGTTATCACCTAACCAAAAACTCAACCCTTACTTTATCCAAAATGCATCTTATATTCGACTAATCGAATGAACATTGTGTTTAGTCAATTAACAATGCAACTAATGGACAATATAAGTGAACAATTTAACCTAGGTAAAGTGTTAAAAATACCTATTCAAGTTCTTTCAAATATTTTAAACATAAGTTTTTAATAAAACTTAATCTGATATGTTATAGATAACATGTTTCTATTTAAGCTTTATTTTACTCACTTAAATCCTTTGATCACTTTGTCTTTTTATTTAACTTAAAATTTTACTTCTTGATAGTATATTTCATAAATTAATTTACTAATATCATCAAAGATAAGCACGTTAAGATAACATTTTTTGTTATAATTAAAGCCATTAAGACCTCATAATATAACATATTTTACATATGCATGAATATAAAAATTAAAGTGATTGTAGAAAGTAAGAGTATTACTTATCTAACATCAAAGATAAGCAGTTAAAACTCTTATATGGCTATAATTAAGAATTCAAAAGAATGATGATAATGGTTTATCATACACTTTATTATATATAATAACAATAGTGACATTTAATTTAATAATCTAATGTGACCTACTTATTTGTTTTTGGATTTACTTATTTTTTTCATGTGATTGCTTTATGTTTTTTACAATTGAAGTTATAATTATTTACTTTTGTGTTTTTATGTTGGTTCTAAACTATGGTCTCTGCCTATTTACTAAACTTTATTCTTTACTAAATTTCTTTTTGACTTTTTATAAAATGTATCATTAACAAATTTGTATAATATTAGCACCAAGATACTCTTTTGTTTTGATAATAAAATTATTTTTATAATATTATTGTGTTATTTGTTGTATAAGAAGACTCATAAATTTATAGTATTAGCACTAAGAAAATCTTTTGTTTTGACAATAAAAATGACTTTCATAATATTTTATTGTGAAATTTGTTGCATAAATAAACTCATAAAATGACCAAACACTATTTTATTGTTAGATTTATATAAGATAATAATGGTTAGTAAAAAAAGAGATAATAATTTAAAGCGACATTAATTTAAAAAAATTTAAGCAAGATAATGTACTTAACAATTTTAATAAAAAGGTATTTTTAGCTAATAAAATATGTTATAAAAATTTTAAACAATCCTTTTTAAATTTTCAAAAATATTTTAATTAAAAAATGGACCATACATGATTGATTATATGTTAAAGGACCTAACTATTGGAGATAAAAATGATTTTTGTAATTTTGTAATAATTTGTTAAAAAGTAGTTGAATGAAAAAAATTAATTAATTTAGGTGATTTAAACAATGATTATATGTATCGTTTTAAAAATATATTATTTATTTTACAACTATTAAAATTTTCATATCATTTAATATACATGATATTGTGGAAAGATAGATTAAAAGTTGTGAAAATTAATAAAGATAATTTCTATTCATTATTTGATTCATGTAAAAGAAAAATAGTTAGTAGGAAGTAAGACAATCATTTTAATAAATTACTCTAATTTTTTTATAAATGAAATTATAAATGAAAAAGTTTTTAAGTTAGTTTGGGAGAGAGAAACTATTAAGGATAGCATTTTAGAATTCTACTACAATTTAATAACATTTCAATATCAAAGTTTATAAGATGGACCAAAACTCTCTTAACTCTATACTAACCATTAAGACACCTCAAAACTGACTTTACTATTATCAAAGCTCAAGTACTAACTTTATTATTATCAAGACTCAAGTATTCATAAAACTTTAATAAATAAATTACTATCTATAAGAAAAGACTATTACAATGCTTATTGGGTGAAATCAAATAAATTAATTTTTACAGTCCAAATTACACATGTAAAATTAAATTATTTGACCCTTGCACCATATCAATATTAGAAGATTAAGTAAGAAATTTTCACCTAAAAAAGTTCACTTTATTGCAAATGAGTATCTAAAGTTATCAACCTTTTCCAAATTTAATTTTTTAAACATTCTTTTTAAATTTAAAATCTATTTATTTTTAGTAAAAATTTGGCTAGCCTTCGGGCCCCACTACCATCACTAAGTCTAAGTACATCGATAATGTATTAGATGTATTTACTATTTGAGATATCTAATACTTATAAAGTATTAAGATATCCATTATTCTATATATGAGTTGATATTTGAGTTCAAAGTTATAAGAATAATAACTTTAAAAGTAAATCCCAGTTAAGGTATATTTATTTAGAATAATATTATTTTGAGATGGAAAGATTCTAATGTAGCATTAGTTGTTAATCAAGCTATAATACATTTTTATTTACTCAAAATGATTATTTGGACCAAGAAGTTCTTTAATGAACATGGTATAATTCCTTACATTATTCAGACAATAATATATTGTGAAATGTTATTGTTTGGGAATGCAAATGAAGTGAAGGTCTTATTATCAAAGATCTAAATATGAATTTAGATAGTTTTCCTTAATTATTGTGATAATTAAGAAAAAAGTTGTAAGGTTCCAACAAATACTTACTGTAGAGAATCTTGTAGAATTCTTTCACTAAATCACTATCTCAGCAAAAGTATGATCGTCAAATAGTGATATGATATAAAATACTTAAACAATTGTCTTAGGGAAAATGAGAGATTATTGGTTTATACCCTGTATTCAATCGATTGATTTTTATTTAGTAATATAATTATTTAAAGACAATATCTTATACATATTTAGATGTTTATGATAAAGTCCATGAGATAAGTGTACAATACAAATAAAATTATAATGAGATCATAGTTATGAGATTCATATTACATTTATATATTATCTTTAAATTATTTCTAGTCTATGTTATGTAGAGACTAAACATTTATAAAGTGTAAAAATTAACACACACTATGTTTATTCCTTATAAAGGAAGTAGCCAATTTCATATAATAAAGCATGGAGATTCTTAAACAAACGTATGAGTACTTGTAAGATAACAAGTTCACTAAACTGAAGATTGTTATATTTTGATACTACTTATAACCTATGTTAGTCAAAGGTAGCTCAATGAGTATTTATTGAGTATAATATGAACTACTTGGAGGTAATTGTTTGATCAATATATGATTCATCACCTTAAAGTGATTATGAAGGATATTTCGTTATTCTTGATTAGTATTTATTCAAAAAATCCTCGACTAAAGTGGTATAACAATTTAAAAATAACTTTAAAATATCATCAATTGAATTACTTACTAATGATGGAGAACTTGTTGGATCTTGAATTTTTCAAAATTTCTTGTAAATGGCTTAAATAGTTATTTATGTTTGTTTGTTGGTTTATTTTTATTTTAGAATTTGGGTCATTAGTTAGAACCTTGAGGGAAGGATTAGAAATTGAAAGTAGAAGGAAGTGTTAGAGATTAAGTTAGCTTGAGTAGTTAGTAGAGCCATAAAAGACAAAAGAAGGGTAAAATGGGA
>JANITX010000007.1:59049260-59059660 GCA_027564395.1 Erythroxylum ulei
TTTTAGGCCATAATTAATCATAAACATCAATAACAAAAGCATATTTCACCTATCTTAAACTCATATAACACTTTACAATCTTAAATTTTCTTTTTTTCTTTGCACATGAATAATTTACCCCAAATTCCTCATTTTATGACAATTTATACTTCAAAATTCAAGAAAATTTCGGGGTCCAACACGATTAGTATAAATTAGTATTGGAAAATTAAACTAATTAGTTATTTTTTAATAAGTAATTTTTATTAGAGTTCATGAATATATAAGTTTATAAATATTATGACCTTTTTATTTCTTATAATAAAATTTTTTCTTTATATATCTAATGCTTAGAATATGATGTAACTTTTTCTGAAAGTCTCATTTAATTATTATAAATAGTTTTGATGTACTAATATATAAAGTGGAAGTCAGAAAATACAAAATATAAAAACATAAAAATTCTACAGTTCTACTAATAGTAGTATATTTCAAAAACACTTTTCTCAATCTATTTTTATCTTAATTTCCTACTACATTCTATTGGTACCAACAAATTTTAGAATTAGGGTTTTTCAGCACTCATGGTTAATTTTGGTTAGTGCCACCATGTCTTTCTCCATTTATGTAAATCAAATATCATATTTGATAAAGAACAGCATGATTTTGGAGTTCTCAAATGGTAATAATATTCATCTTATAAAAGAAGTGGAATGTTGTGGAGAGTATGGCGGCATTATCGTCTATACCTCAAATTAATTTATAAATTCTTGCAATTAAATAAATATAATAAGAGGAAGTAGGAGTTGATTCCACAAACAAATTTGTATTTGACAATTGTTACGAAAGAAAATAATAAAATGAAAGTTATCAATAAAACGAACCTTAATTTACTGTTACATCCACCCTTGCAACTATGATTAGTTATTGGTACAAAACAATTATTTCATTGATCATATAATTGATGTGATACTAAATATTGGTCTTTCTTTAGCATTAGTTAATTAAAAATACATAATCCTTATTACTTAACAAACTTAAATACAATCCAAAATTTAATTAAACAATAACGTTAAGAAAAGGAAGATTATAGAAGTGAGATAACATAACATGCACAGTTGCATTTAATCTAGTGGAATACTTTTCCTAGGAGTGATGGTTTATGAGGCAACAAATTAAAACTCTTAGTTGCTATAATGGATTAAAGGAATTGGACTTTTATGACTTCAAACTTCAATTTAACAAATGATCATTTCAATAAAAAAATTTAATTGTTCGCATTAGAAATGAATTGGAAATAATCATAAAATAGAAGCATAGAAAAGATACAATATATGAATAAATGAAACATTTTACTATAAGATCCAATTGCCTCCCAATCTTTAAAGTTTCGAAAGGACTTCCACTTCTTTTAATGAAGGATAAAAGAGTTGGCCAATAATGGTCATTACTATGACTTGCATCTAAGGAAAGAATACTCTAAAATCTACTAAAGAAAGGAGGAAAAACAGGACTTTGAAAAGGTGAAAAATGTTGCTGGAAGATGGGATGCTTTGCTTCTTTAGATTTAGCTCTATTTATAGCTGTTGAAACCCATGTGAAAATCTTATGGATGTGATTCTTTAAATATCTCAGATTATAACTGCACTATTTTTCACCCTTATTTGGTCAAGATAAGGTTTTAAAACACTTTTAACATGCTTTTCTCTTACAAATTTAAAGTCTATTGAGCTGAGTGGATCCCAATCAATAAAATAAAATATTTTGTTAGTCCAAATTTTCTTGATTCACCTTTATTTATTATTGATATTTCTCCTTCATTTAAATTTTCAATTTTTAATCAAAGCCCAATCTTTTTTCCATTCAAATAGCATCTTCAAACCTTACCTTGCAAAAATAAAAAATACCAATATTTTAAAAAATGGGTCGGAAGTTAAACCGTTAAGATAAAAAGTTTAAAATTTAAAAGGTTCAACCCGTATTAGATTATTACAAAAGTGGTTAAAGATTGATTAAATTAAAGAATTTAAAATATAATAAAGAGATATGTCCTTATCTATCAAATAATTTGAAGTTTAATTGAAAAAAATATTGTTAAATAAAAATTAATTAATTTATTTTAGTTTATAAAAAATTATTAATTTACAAAAATTGACCAATTAAGTAATAAACTAATCAATTTTTAATAATAGGAATTATTAAAGTGAATTGAACCGAAAAGTTGAAAACTGAACAGAAAAGTTGAAATGTTTAACTTTTTTATAGTTGAACCTGACGAACCAGTTGAATTTTAATCATTGCAAAATACTAAGTTTTGAATATATTAAGATAACATTATGAAAGATTTAAAATGTTAAAATAAGGCAAAAATTATGACAGATCAAAGTAATTATTCAAATCCACTTTCAGAAGAAAATTTAAAATAATAATCAAGGGCAGAGGAAAAGGAATTCAAGAAAAAGTTGAAAAGAAATATGTTATCCTTAAGAATCATTCAATAAGACGAGAGTAAGCCAATTTATTTTAGAATTTTTAGGATGAAAAAGGAAAAAGAGTCATAGGTGTTTTGAGAAAAGAAATCCAAGGATCTAACATAATCATTGTGATTAAGCTTTAAACGATTTAGAGAGATTTTGATAATATGAAAAATCAAGAAGCTTGATGAGGTTTAGATTTTTTCTCAAGAGGCTTAAAGATTGTCAACAAAATAAGAAGTTATAGAGATACTGTTAGAGAAAAGAGAAAAGTTCCAGACTATGCAACATAGCTATGACTGTACAATTACAATCGTTGAATAGTCAAAGGACTTGTTCTAGTTTTGTATGAATGAGTTGACAGGATCACTGGAAGTACATAATTATAGGATTCTCAAGTTTGAAAAGCTATTTTTAGACTTATTTTTCATAAGTTAAAATAAGTCATCTCTTTATTTGAAAATAGAGAATAATTATGCCTTTCTTATGGCGTGTTTATACATAGATGATTTGATATCTAGTAGCATAAATTTAAAGGTCTTTGATGAATTTAAACATACCATCATGCAAAATTTTGAGATCAATAATATTAAGGTACGTGGAATATTATTTTAGTATTCACGCAATGAAATCTAAAGGAGAGATTTAAAATATATTAAATGTCATCTCAAAATATTTCATATAGAGTCTTATAAGTCAATGTCTACTCTTTTAATACTAAATGAGAAGTTACAAAGTAGTGATGGAATATACAATGCAGATCCAAAAGTTCTTAGAAGCCTAGTTGGATCATTGATCTATCGTACTACTATTAGGTTTGAAATCTTATCAGCTGTGAGTTATGTCTCGAAATTCATGAATAATCCAAGCAAATTTTATTTAAAATCTACAAAAAGAATATTCTGTTTCTTGAAAGGAACAAGAAGCTTGAGATCAAATATAGAAGAGAATAAGACAATAAGTTAGTAGGCTACACTGTAGTGATTAGGCTGGATCATTTAGATGATTGAAAAATTGGTAGAATTTTATCATTAATTTTATGGACTAGCATAATAAATATAATTTTGTACAAACCCTGATTAATTAGATGTCAAGATAATTAGAGCATTTGTTGTATTTAGCTTAAAACAGTGATTACTTTTCTAATTGGGCTTGGTACTTCTCTCAAATGTGTCATTGGGCCAGTGTTCATGGGCTTGTTATAAGAGGTAAACTTGGCCCATGTATTGTAATGCACAGGAGGTCCTACTACTAGCCAATTTTAAATACAGTCGCTCTATTGAGAACTGTACGGGTTTTTAATCAGGGTTTGGAATAACAGTAGTAAATCTTTTGCGTCTCTGTCACTGTGCTTCACAAAAAACAACAATAGACTCAATTGTTCCTCATTTTCTAGGTATTTGTCCATACAATTCTTAAATCTAGCATGTTGCAATCATAGGGTTAGTCTAATTGTGTTGATTAATTATGAAATTAATCTATAACTTCATATTGATTATTTTTCAATTGGTATTAGAGCCCAATTAGCCCTAATTGTGACTACTAATTTTAGGTAATTTTCGATATGTTTATTTTTATGAAATTTGGGGTTGCCGGTTTTGTTAATTGTTTTCTTTGGAATCTATTTTGTTGTTGTTGATTTGTTTCGATTTGGTGTTAAATCGTGTGATAAGTATGCTGAATTTTCTATTTGTTCTTTAAAAACCTAGAACTCGACCCAAACCGAACTGTCCCTTTCTTTAAAAACTGTTTTAATTTTTGAATTTTTTTGAAACTTTTTCAGTAGCTTTTTTCATGAAATTGATTGCGGGGTTTGGTAGATCGTTAAATTTTGAATCTAATGACACCAATTTCATTGAAAATTGGTCAAAATTGAGCAAGTTATGTACGGTTTTTAGAACCGGGTCACAAACTAAGTCGAACGACATATATTCCAAGGTTTCGTGTTGGACCCCAAACTTTTCTTGAAAGTTAGAACTATTAAATGAGAAGTTGTTAATGATTAGTCATGAGTAAAGAAAAAGGAGAATTCTTGAATTGTTGAATTTGAAATGATATACAGGATTAAGGTAGTGAATGTAATAAGTTGATGATGAGTGGGTATATGTGTGCATGTTCTGTTATTGATGTTCATGATTAATCATGGACTATAATTTGTTTATGGATGATATTAAGCTGAAATGGAAGTTGAGAAGAAAAATAGAGAATGTAAAATGCAGAATATGAAGAGTGAATAATTGATATTTGGTTTTTTATGAATATGAGATCTAAAAATTTTGGGAATTAATAGTAGGAGAGAGTTGAAATTTTAATATGAACTTGCATAAATTTTCTGGGTTGATCTAGGCAGAGTTTGACAAGATTGTCTGCATGAAAGTTGTAGCTTATCTTTCTAGCTTTCTAACGCTATAAAGTATGAAATTTTTCGATATCGGGGTTAGAAGTTATGATCATTTGAAGTTTGTGTTGCTGCATGGGGTGAACTTTCAGGACAGCTAAATTGATTGGAAATTTTAACCTTATTGAGGCAAAATTTGTTTTTGAAGTCTTCATGGAAGTTGTAGGTCTAGAAGTCTTCTTTAAAACGGCCTAAAAATCACCTTAATCCAATTTTTGTAGAAAAAGTTATGGAGGTTTGAAGTTGTGATGTCGGTGGAAGAGAGGAACAAGGACCTTGCGGGTGCACTGGAGTGTGCACGATCGCGACTCCGCAGGACCACCCGCAATGTCACGGTCGTGCATGTGCACGATCGCGACTTCGCAAGACCACCGGATTGTCGCGGTCGTGCACGCGCACGATCACGACTTCCCTATTTCTCCAAAGAAGGCTATTTTCTGAACATATTTTGATCTTTTTGTCATAACTTTGTCGTTCGACCTCCAAATGACCTAATTTTTGAAGCATTGGATTCCTACCACATTCCTCTATCTCAACACAAATATTTATAGCTTTTGGGATTAATTTGAAAAAGATTGGCTGAATCAAAGTGAGAGGATCAGTTAAAAGAGTATGAGTTGAATATTTCACTGAACATGCTTCAGTATTTTGATGATATCTTAATCTGTAGAGATCCAAATGAGTTGATTCTTGTTTCAAACTAAACTAGAGACATGGAGATACAAGTTATCTGAACAAATCGTATTTCAATTCAGTCGTTAAGACTTTTAAATTCTGGAGTGAAGTTGGGTATATTGTACAATCTCGGATTAGTAGCAGTCTGAAAGTTTTTTAGCCATAAATTTTGTTCTAATTATCCAAATGAGATGATTCTTGGTTTGGATTAAACTATAGAAATAGGGTTACAAATTTTTTGATGAAACTAAGTTTTAATTTAGTCTCTAAGAATTTCAATTTCGGGATGCAAGTTAAGCACATAATATTGTTTTAGCATATAAACAGTTTGAAAGGTTTGGTGTATAACTTTTAGAATATGGAGCCAAATTGAATGATTTTGGTCTCATTAGAAAATTAAGACAATGAGGAACATTTTTCTAGAAGGAATTGCTATCAAATTCAATTCCTTCAATTATATGATTAGAAGAAGGTCTTGATTTTTGGAAGGAGTTAAGCATAATTTAAACAATTTTGAGGTTTTGCAAGATTAATTATTTTATTTGGAGTTAATTATTGTGTTAATGTTGGATGGATTTTAAGATGTGGTTTGGTTGAATTAAGTAGCAAGAGTGTATTTGCATGAGGGATTTTTGGGAAGATCACTTAAGCCATTTAAGTTACAAGGCTTACATGTAAGGGTAAAGTGGTCATTGCTCACTCTTTAATGGCAAAATTGTAAAAAGACATGTGGATTGGCTTTTAAGGAAGGAGCATGAACGAAAATTGGGAGGGAAGAACCAAAGAAAAGAAAGAAGAAAGGGAGAGTGTCGGTTTTGGAGAGAAGAAGAAGAAAAAGTTAGGGTTTTCTTCATGTCTTGGATTTCAAGAAGGATTTTGAGTTGATTCAAGAAGGAAAAAGGTGGAAGAAGATGAGAGCTTCCATATGAGCCAAGAAACTCCTCATTTGGTGAAGGAATCAAGGTAAAAGTGTTTTTGATTTGTTGGATTTTTGAAAGAGTTTTGGTTCATATAGCTTAAGAAATGTATGGGTTTGAGCTTTCTAAGATCAATTTTGGTAATTATGTGTTATAGGTTATCCAATTAGAATGTCCATTGATTTGGGGATTTTTTTCAATTGTTAAAGGAAATCAAGGAAGATAAGAAAAGGCAAGAGTAGAGGCTTTTTGAGCAAGGTTTACAAGCAAGGAAAATAAAGTGAGTTTCATGTTTATAATTTGAGTAATGATCCATTAATGTGTTTTCAAAATCAAGAAGAATAAAAGGATTTCAAATTACTCCATAATTGTTGCATTCATTGCTTTTAATTTGAGAAATTGCTACAATTGTTGTATTCATTGCTTTTGAATGATGTGTGATAGTGTTACATGTTTTGGTGTATGAATTTTGATGATGAATTATGAAATGATGATGAAATTGCATATGGAATGTTTCATGCTCATGGAAGACAAGTTTTCAAAATGTGCCATTTGGGCAATTGATTTTCAAGTTCATAAATTACATGTTATGTAGGTTTGGTAGTCCATCCAAGAATTGTCACGTGCACGTTGACCAAGTTAAGGCTTCTCTCGCCTGCTTGCTAGTGGCACGGAGCTCCTTTATGGACTTCCTCAAGTTTACGACTACACAGGACCATTATATGGAATTGTGTAGTTCGTCACGTTTATGGATCTACCCAAATCATTATGACGTATTTATATGTTTACATGAGTTTACAAGTTTCATAAATGCATAACTTATGTTGCTTATGAATTGTTTGATTATATGACGAGAACTTTCAGGAACAAGTGTTTTATGGATTTCAATAGGAATTTTCTACGTCAATGAACATTTTAAACGGTTTTGCTTGTTTCTTAGTTATAAACTTGTTACCCACGAGCATAAGCTCATCCCCCATTCCTTCCCATCCGCAGGCGATAAGCAACATTTCGAGTGATCGAGTCAATCGCCAAGGCATCACTCCAATTTGCATATTGTGTTCTTTTGAAGTTAGATTTTGTAAAACAATGATTTAGATGCATTTTGAGAAATCATTGTTTTTGCAAAGTTTGTATTTTGGATTAAGTTGTAAAGTGGCTCAAAATGCCCACTAAAGCGTTGTAAAACTCTTCTTTTGATATGAATGAAACATTTACACATTATGGTTGCTTATGGCTTTTCATGTTGTTACATTGCAAATCTTAAGTTTTCATGTGGGTAGGAAATTGTGTTCTGGCTTTGAGAGAAAAAATGCACTAATATAGGGTGAATTTGACCAAGTTGTCTTCATAGAAGTTGTAGCTTTTCCTTTTAGCTTTCCAACGATATAAAGTTTGCGATTTTTTAATGTCGTAGTTGAAAGATATGACTGTTTGAGTAGGGGATGTCGCTTAGCAAATTCCACCCGAAGGTTACACGGCCAGTCCGTGTGAAATCACACGGGTCGTGTTTTTCTGGAGCAGGAGCGCCACTTGTACCCAAAGGTTACATGGCCTGACCGTGTAAAATCACACGAGCCATCTAAAAATCACACGAGCCGTGTAAAAATCACACAGCCTGTGTGATTCCAGTGCAGGAGCTCCATTTTCACCCGTAAGTCACATGGGCAAACCGTGTTGGATCACACGGTCCGTATATTTTGACCCTCTAAATGACAGAATTTCAATATTTATTCTTCACAAAAGTTGTATCCCTAGATGTCTTCTTTCCAACTGTCTAAAAACAAAGTCAATCCGACATCTATAGTGAGAGTTATGGCGATTGTGTCAAGGCATGTTTAATAGGAGTAAGGACATGAACATGTTGGATTCGTTTGGCCATAACCTCTTCGTCCAACCTCCGATTGAGGTGATTCTTGAGGCGTTAGATTTCTAACACATTTTTCTACCTTCCCATAAAATTTTATAGCCATTGGTGTTAAATTCAAAAAGATTGATTGGAAGAAAGTGAGGGGTTGGTTGAGTGAGCATGTTTGCGCCATGAACATCCTTTGGTTTCTTAAGCATATCTTGAGCTATAGAACTCCGATTTAGTTGGTTCTTGCTCCAAAATAACCTAAAGACTAAGAGCTACAAGTGTGAAGAGTCAATTGTGATTTTTGTGTTTTGTTGTGTGGGTTTGCCTTTGTGGCTAGAGAGGTAATAAGAATGATGAGGACCCGATTATGGCTTATGAGGGTTAAATGAATTAACCCTACAGGGTAATACACACATGTCTTCTGATTTCGAAGAGTATTGGAAATCCAGAAATAAGGAGTAATGACGAAGACCACATTTCAGAAACGGGGCCCAACATTCACGTTCAGCGAAATATAGTGGATTCAAGAAGGCATTCGAGTGTTTTTGTCGTCGATATGCTCCCTCTTCATAGTTTGTTTTCAAGAACATGAGGCTAGATGTAGATTTTCCTTACGAGAAGATCAAATTTCTCTCGCACTCTTTAAACAATCGGGTGACATGTTTTGTTTGCAAATAAGATCAGATAAACAAATCGTGGCCTACAATCTAAATATTGGTTCATACTATGAACCTCATATTCTTTTTTTTTTTAAGAAAGGAAATAAATTGTAATAATGAAAAAAGGTTTAAGGTATATAAAAAGGCCATAACCGGCCAAACCAAAATTAAGCAGAACATTAGAGGCCACCAATCTTACAAGAGCTCAATACCTATATTGGAAGTCCAGGAGTTTTATGGGACTACCCATGATTACTTCATTATCAGATTCAACTACTTCATAAGTATAAGCAACAATTAATTAAGCAAATTGTTCGAGGATGTCACCATAAATTCCCTAATCCCACAAATTGTCCTAGCTATGAATCCTTGATTGTCTAAGGCTTTAATTCACCACGTAACAAATTTAAGAGTATACACGATCATGTTGGTGGCAATCTATCTCAAAATGCATGTCAACATAAACAGGTGTATACCTTCAGGCAGGCATAAATAGAGTCTTTAAAGCTCCACATGCTCACATTTTATCTTCAATTTTATGCCTTTTCAACCAAATTCTTCTCCTTCTTTCTAATTTTTTTCCTGTTTCTAATCACTAACAAACACATCAAACAACCCTTAAAACATAATGTTAAGATCAAATCCTAGCCTTAAAATAATATTATATGTTTTAATATTTATTTTTGATATTAGTTTTATTTCCTATAAAAAATAAGACATCTCTTTAAATAATTTTCTACAAGATGGTTATCTAAAATTTCCTATAAGATAGTTATCTAAGAAATAGGTAATCGTAAGGTATAAATGCGACATCTTTTGTAGCGGTGTGTCTTTATGATGCACGTATCAATTTGAAGTCATTCAAAGCATGAAAGTTTTGATGTCACGATTTAAATAGAAGTGAATTTTTCAAACAATTGTAAAGTACATGTAAACCCATTCCATTCATAAAAGACCTAATAGTAGTTGAATTCTTTCAAGTAAACATAACATATCGTACTTTGCATATTATTTAATATACTTTTAAATATTATTTATATGCATAAATAATTTTATTACAAAATAAAATATAGTTAAAATTAGTAAAAGTGTTTTTAATTTTTATGTTGCCACTGTATGAAGCTCTTTCAAAAAAACTGTTTTTTAATTAATAACCAAACAGTCAACTGACTTCTCAAAAAAGCTCTACTGATAAAAATTCTATTAATTTAAGCCTATTCAAACAGACACTAAATATATATTTGTTTGTAAAATTTTTATTATAAAAACCACTAAACACAGGGGAACAGTTTACTCCTTGATGAACGCGGAGAGACTGAAGAAAAGGTTAAAAAGAACTGGTCACACAGATGCAACAGATTACATAGGCTGTGTTTGGTTAGCGTCTTCAACAGATAGGGACGGGACGAGACGGAACAGAACAGGACAGAACAGAACAAG
>JANITX010000007.1:59294061-59326618 GCA_027564395.1 Erythroxylum ulei
TTTTAGCTTTTGAAAAAGCTGTATTTGAGCTTTTAAAAAAGCTATTTCTACTTCAAAAGTGCTTTTGAAGTTTACAACCAAACACTTACTTTTTCCTTAAAATAGCTTTTGCGGTAGAAAAAAATACTTTTGGACCCTCTAAAAGCTCAACCAAACGGGCACTTAGTGGCCCGTGTTCATGGCCATCTATGGCTTATAAGTTATTAACTAATAATGATATTATTATTATTTATTATTTAATGACTTGTAAACAATTTTCTCATTTCTTATTCATCTAATTCACCAGATATTTAATATTCGTCAAGAACCAGCAACGGTTACATTTAGTCTACAAAGAACATACATCATGCCAAAAAGAAATGTTATTAGAACATTAATGTAAAATATAGAAAATTCAAAACAGCCAAAAGCTAGCTAGCTCCGCACATTCAACCCAAAGACAAGCTTCACTTAGGTACATATCTGCAAACTTATTTCAAGTAAAAAGAAAGGACCATAAAAGAACTAGCATGCAATCCCAAATTATGGGAACTGCTTCCACTTTATAGTCCTTTATCATTTGATCCTGATGGTGACATAACCGCGGGAGAGAGTGGGACACTGTACTTCTGAAGATGAACCAGTACTTTCGGTTTGGTATATCCAAGCCCTAACAAAAGTAAACGGTTATCGATCCTTTTTTGAGTAGCCATTGCTCTTGCCTCAACTGACCTACTTCCTGCAATCATAAGTATTAGCAGAAGCACAGCCACATATCTCTGATTTTCCATCTGACATATATATACAGATATAGGTATAGATATAGATATATCCCTGGACTGAAATTCCAATATGGAGAGGAGAGTAGTTATAGAAGTTGTTTTGTTGCTTCTTGTAAGGAGCTCTATGTGTATATCTATATATATATATGAGTGTGAAGGGCGGAAAGGGCCGTTGGCTTTTACGAACTTTCATCAGTCAATATATTTGACTTTTCGTGTCAAAGAGTAGTTAGTGGAAGAAGCAATTAGTGGGTTATAGTTAAATAAAGAAAATTTTATTATAAAAAATACATTCTCATAAGAGAGAACATCTTAATAGATTGTCGCAAGGGAATCATCTAATTTTTATTAATTTAATACAACAAGATTCTATAACGCATACGTAATCTCACATGCACGCATTGAAGCAGAAGCACAATTGGTAGAAAAAGTTGCAGATGGCAACAATTCAGTCTCATCAAGCTTGGCTTCAAACAATCGGTTCCCTTTATATAGCAATAGGGTAAAGTAAACAATTGAATTAGGTCATATGCGCTAACCTCTAAACTTTAAATTATTGTAATAAGAACATAATATAGGAAACTCAAACTGTCAAAGTCAAAGATGAACACTAATTAGATACATATCTCTAAACTTATTTGATAATAGAGTCTTTTGAGTTGTAAATTGCCTTTGAGTTTATTTGGCTTTTCTCTACTCTTGTAAGTTGGTTAGTTTTTAATTAGACTTGAATTAAGAAGTGTGTGTCTGAGTGAGCGTTGGTATCTTTGCACTATAAAGGTGAGTATAGTTTGATAAGTGGCTAAAGGTAAATTTTAATTAGTTACTGCAATTCTGAAAATTCCAATTGTTGAGTGCTCCTTAATCTATTTTAAACAATTTTTCTTAATTTTGCTTAGGGACAAGCAAGAGTTTGAGTTTGGGGGCATTTGTTGAATGCATTTTCTCATTAGAATGAGTGACATTTTTTTCCTTAATTTCTGGATTAATTATTGAGTTTTATACAAATTTTACCCATTAATTTGTTTAGTTCCTTTGAACATGCATTTATAGTGGTTTATGTTTAATTTATAAATGAAAAAATGATAATGAATATGACTTGGTTGAAAAAAAACACAGTTAAAATTTAGTTAGGAATGCACAGATTGGGACAACTGTGTGCTACTAGCCAAGAAGTAGTCCAAAACGCTGGCAGAAAAGGAGAAAACGGCAGCAGTCAAGGAGCATCCCAAAAACGATGCCGCAGAGTGAAGCAGAAAAGAAAGAAACGAGAAATCCGCGCACAAGTGAGGTAGGTTTTAATTGAGAAGAGTAACTAAAATTGTCAAATCGGCAACAATGGGGAGACACACAATAGAAGCACCACGCCGACGCACCAAAAAAACAAAAACAACAAAAATAGTGAAGAGGGGCACAGTGGAGGCTGGTCGCAGCTGTTAGGAAGACTAACGCAAAGGAGGAGACCTTACCCACCAGCTAGAGGAGCACCAAAACGATGCTCTACGAGAGTCACCAACATAGGAGCCATAGCTGGCTCCAGGGGAGGCACATAGATGCAACTAGAAAGGAAGCTCCACGCACCACTCAGATGCCAACAAGGGGCTACAGTGGAAGCTGTTAGTACGTAGGGGAGACCTTATTACGTACTCTAGGGTCCCGTGAAAGGATCAAAAACGAAGGTAATGCGAAATGCCTGGATTCGGTTCCATCTCTGATTCCGATGCCGATTCCGAGTTCCAAACGACTCCGAATCTCCCGGGTCCTTTGGCGGAAAATGCTCACCGACTCACGGGCAAGGCCTTTCTACAGTTTCCTCAAATCTTGAGCTTCCTTAACGGGTCAGGAACCTTATGCTCGAGAATGCTCTTCGTGAGTAACTGCAAAAGATTTTACCTTTATATAACTTCCATATCGGGCTTCCTCATCACAAGGCCGATATGGACCCGGTCCACACTAATTGGGACCCATTTTTCACCCAAACTCATTGATTTAGATCATTTATTGGGTCACTTTAATGTCTTTATCTGGATCAAATGACGTAACTTAACCGGTAATTTATTTAAAACTAAAATTATAATTAATGTTAATCTAACTTTATGAGACATTGACAAAATTACCCCTAAGGACAAAAATGTCTAACACCTTACTCTTTCTTTGGGCCTCTAAAGAGCTAAAAGGTTCGTGTATCATATCAGTTCTGTTCTGTTCAAATAATATTTCCCTGGGATTAATTCTAAAAGATAAAAGGCACTGCTTTTGCCCTGCGATGACATTTATGGTGAGAAGGCTTGTAGAAATGCCTTCACGATTGGGCTACAAATATCTCATGGGCATAGCAAGTCCAACTTGAATAAAGTAAATAGAAAGTCAAACTCATCACATGTGCAATAAAGACTTGATTCATTTGTACATTCCTAAGGCAATTCCAGGTTTGTGACTAATTGGCTGCAGATTTTCCTATCCCTTATTGTTCTAGCACTAGCTCCTCCCACGGGGATCTTGTAATCTTTCTTTTTTTTTTTTTTTTGCTTTACCTTAATTATGTCAATTTAGGTTAAGGTTGGTGAAAGGAAGACCACACATGAACTTTCATTCGTGCCCTCGGGATTGAAAGTTGAGTCCTAGTCTCAAGCCCACATGGCAGCACCTGATAGTCTCTGTCAATTATGCCTCCAAGTGCCGAATAATGTTGGCGATATTTGCTCATATAATGAATTCTTTGGGTCTTTCGATTGAACCATTTTCAAGTTTAACTCATCTTTATCTTAACATCTCCACTGTAGTAAGCCAAGCGTCTCTAATCATTCCAGAGCCTTTCAGTACGGAACATCGTATTTAAGTTGCAGGCAGAATTTTAACAGTCTATTCTTCTTAAGAATAGACGGGGCACTCATGCATTAAAGGGTCTAAGGTGACATATCATAGCTGATTATTATATTTGTTAACAACACATATACACGTCATTATACAGAAAAGATACAGAAATGGTTTGCCTTGTTAAGGTTATGGTGTTACATATTGTTTGGTCTTACTCTGAAATCCAAGTGTGTTAAGAAAAGAATTCTTTCAGAATTTATAATTAATTTTTATCAACGATATAAATAGACATTGAAGCATTTTTTTGTTTTAATTATCTATTTTCTTATTTTAGCTAACCACATGTGGCTATCTCTCCTTAAGTTGCTTCTATCCCATTTAGCCACGTGTTTATTAACTACCTCTCATCATGTTCTTAATTTTCATATACTGGAGTTCCATAAATTCAACACATTTTTTTCCCAGATGATTAGACTATATGTAAAAATGTTTATTATAAGTAATTGATTCTATGTCTTTTGATATAAGGAAAGAGTATGTAATAGTTCTTTATGTTACTATAGTCGACGAAGTGCAAACCCTCATTAGGTTTTTGAGTCAGAAAAGCACAGGGCTCTCCTGATTTTAAAAATATAAATTTTTAAATCATCCAAAAATAGCTTTGTAATTTAAAAAATTTTATAAAATTGTTATCATTAGACTTTTATTAAAAAGAACTAATGCAACGAACACAAGACTAGTAAAAACATACAATACTGATGATAAATTGATAATATATAACGTGCGATATAAAATTGCAACTTGCGGGTCAATAGGCTTCTTTTTAATATATAATAAATATGTTATGAATTGTTTATTGAAAAATTAGTTCAGAATATTTCAATTAAACATGCAAGTATAAAACTTATGGATTCTGATTCGTTCATTTTAAATATCTCGCAAGAAGAAAATGGGGCATACATGATAATTTTTAATGGGAACACAAAAGGATTACTTCACATTTAAAGTATGTATATATAAAGAAGATGTGTTATATCATGGTTGTGATAAAGCGTTGTTTAAACATATAATCACTATATATTAATCGATAACTATTCAACCAGATGTAGAGTTATTTAGTTATTGAAGGACTAAATATTAATTTGTTAAGAAATTTGATATTTATAACTATAAACCTTTAGGATATCAATGGATCGAACTATTTGTAAATGCAACAAATCAAGATATAAGCAAATTACAACAAGATAATAAAATTACAAACTAAATATTGGAAGAAAGAGGTCTTTTCTCTTTTGAGATCAAACTTCAACTTTTAAGAATTTTTAAGATTCGCAAAAATATTTTGGCATGGTTTGATTTATGAATTGTAATAATAAGATTTAAGAGTGGACCTTGACGATAACTGTGATGGTGACCATGATTTAAAATCACGCTCACTTCCCCATGTGCTTTGGAGAGTTTGTCACTAAAAGCTATGGAGTTGGAGAGGCACTCATCACCTAATTGAAATTATCAATTCCAAGTTCATTATTGGCCTTTAAATGTCCCAATATAAAAAGTACTTGTAAATAATTTTAACTTCCATTATATTACTAAAAACTTTCTACTACAGATTTTGGGATTGTGGTTCTAGGCTTCTAGCATGCTAAAAGATGACCACAATAATTTTTAGACAATTTAACCAATTGGATGGCTTAAGCTTTAAATAATATTTCTAATCTTAGTACTAATAATAAGAGAGAAAGACGGAAGACGTTGGGAGATTTTTCCACGTTATCTGTTGTTAACTTCCCATCGTCCAATGATCATGCAGCTTCAAGAACAACCTATCGGCCGGGGAACCTACCTACCAAAAAATGATAATGACCCAAGGGCACTTTGAATTGTGCCTCCAACGAGCATCAATGTCGAAAGTCATCTCCTTGCATAACCAATTCATAGGTCATGATTTTGCCACCTTGCCGACACTGCGATGTTCCACACAGGCATTAATTCAATTAAACCTGCATTTCCACATATTGAAACCCTGCTTCGCAGTACAGGCCTCTTCATTCAGACTCAGTATTCTTATGATATGACTTTGGAGGAGTTAATACTTATTGATGTGGCACCATACAATGTGGCACCAAATACTAATGCGCTAGAGTGAAAAGGTAAGGCGCTCAAGAGAATGGAAAGAGGAAAGAAACCCCCGAGGAGAGCTTCATCGAGGGAAACGACAAGCATTGAATGGAAATTGGTGAGAGACGAGAAAGAGATCGGATAAATATCATTTATAATTTTCTTGCTTTTACAAAAGTCGACCCTAATACTGATCAGATACTATCACCAAGAGGTGCACAAAATACAACGATTCAAGTTCTAACAAGAAGCCAATATAGACGATCCTGTTCAGATTTTCGTCAGAAATACAGCTTATACATAGAGATTTAGTATTAATTTACACTTTTTGGTGTGGTGGATTCTGCCATCGTTACGGGCTGCTTAGGGACGAGTTTCATTAGCGCAAGACCTATAAGCTAAAGTACAGTACTCGTTAAAAAGAAAAAGAAAAAAAGACAAGGAATTCCTAGTAAACGGGGACTCGATCCGCTCTTTTCAGCTAGCTAGAACAACCCAGTACTGTCCTCTATCGACATGTGAATTAGATCGTCTTGAGTCTGGGCTGCACTTTCATCAAGCAACCATTTCTCCAACAATGAGAATGGGACATGCGCCTCCATGCTTGGCTTGCTTTCGTCTTGGAAGAGGCCATTTTCTGGGGTAAAATTACCATTTTCATCCATGGATTGAGAGGCTTCAGAATTGTAAGAGTTGAAGCTGAAGAGAGAGTCGAAGCCCTCGTGAGTGTTTGCAGTTGCACTAAGGATCCCATCGCTAGAGCTGGAATAGGCGCCCAGGGTGTTGTTGAAAGAACTTTGAGAGGCGTCCGAGTTAGTTTGCCCCGGATTTTGTGGATTTTTCATCCAGTTCTCAAGCAATTTTGCTATGTTGTCAGCGCTGGACGCATAAGAAGAAGCCTGTGATTGAAATTGTGATATATTGTGAGGCTCATAATCATCGGTGACAGATGACTTTGAATCAGGTAATGAGCTGGTTTTGTCAAGAGACAAAGCCTCACAAAGGGCTTGTTTAGCCAAGCGAATATCTGTTTGAAGCCTTCTCTCCCACTGGCCCTTTGCCTGTGAAGCAGAGAACCCGTCTTCACTTTGGCCATCTTGAAGCTTTTTCATCTTCTTTTTCAAGTGAGTGTTCCAGTAATTTTTTATGTCATTGTCTGTTCTTTGCGGAAGATATGAGGCTATGGCCGCCCATCTTCAAATAGAAAAAAGAAAAACCCTTAATTACTCTCAATACTGTGTAACCTTGCTTCCGTCCTAATGAACATTAAAGAAATGGACAACTATTTACTGTCACAGAATCTTACTCTCTTACATGTGTGTAACTTACTCCGTTGGGTTTAGAAGACCTTGATGATTAGCAACAGTAATTTGGAAATCAACCCTCAGAGAAAAGACAGAGATGATTTTACCTGTTGCCCAAAAGAGCTTGGAGATGGATAATCATCTTCTCCTCATGATCAGTGAAGTTTCCACGCTTAATTCCTGGCCGGAGATAATTAGTCCATCTAAGCCTGCAACTTTTGCTGCATCTAAGCAAACCTGAAGAGATTGAAGTGCATAAAGTGAGAAGTTGAGAAAATTGTGGATTAAAGTGGAGCGTGTCGAGAAACAAATGCAACCCTACATCTGTGCTAAAGCCTGGCTAAAATCAAGGCGACAGTTCAAACTATAAAGCGGTGCACTGCAATAAATACACCACTTTAATGGCTAAACCAACCAAAAGTAAAGCAAAAACCCAGAAAGAAAATTAGAAGACTAATACTAAGTAGTAACAATTAATATGCAGAAGATAATGTTTTCAAAAACGCTCGATCATGAAAAAAGGAAACCCAACTGAGGAACTCGAGTCCGAACCTGTATTAGTAGGAACTGATCTCCAATTCCCAGGTCCATGTTCTTGAATGTAAGATACCAAGATAATATCTTCTTCTGGTGTCCATGGACCTTTCTTCACACCAATCTTGTCACAGCAAGGTGGTTTTGACATATTATCCAGCTCTATTTTGGATGTTGATGAATGATCACCAGAGGTTATTGTAGGTAGCTAGATATATGTATTGTGTAAAGGGAATCAAATCTCTTTCCTTTTCTCTTTGAAATGCAGACACAAACGTCCAAGGGAAGGCTACGGCTTGTGTATATATATAGAGGAGAGACCATGGAGAAGTTTACGCTGACCATACCATACGACAGGTAAAAGTGTATAATTCTAAATAGCCGAAACAGACAGCATAGCAAAGAGCATTTACTCATTTGCTCGCCAAAGGTCAGCTACAATGCTCTCTCTCTCTCTCGCGTGTGCATTCATTATGGGCATCATTGAGGTGGCACCGCAAAGAGAAAGCGCTAATTCACTCTTATCCTCTTTAATGCCTGCGCATCATTCTATGTGGCGGTAGAAAGTAAAATTTTGTGTCTTATACCTTACATTTTGGCCTGTATTTCTACGGATGATGGTGACTTTGTCAAGGGATATGAACCTATTGATCCTTCTGATATGTTTATAATCTTGGTGTGTCTTTAGCTCTCTTTCATGTATATATGATGATTTTAACCAACATACTATCACTTAGTTTGTAACAGATTTCACTTCCAGTCACGATCGAAAATTGACTTGTGATGATATATGCAGACGACTCATTTTCTCCGTTCGTTCGTTCGTTTGTTTGTTTGTGGATGGAGATAATGAAATAAAAAGATAGACTCGATAAAACGATTTACTACTCGTTTGTATTAGCCAATTGAGCACGCTATTCTCTTGAAATTGAGGGTTTGAACTCCTGCTTGATCCTCTTTCCATTTCGTTCTGAAAATGTACGCCTTTGGACTTGTATAAGAAAACATCATGATTTAATTTTAAAAACAATTTTTACATAACGATATTGTCAAAAAATTGCAGTGCCACATTTTCTCTAAAAAGTAGAAACAGTAAAACTTTAGAAGTTTGTAGTTCCTTTTCAAGTATTAAAAGTACACAGAAGATCAAGCTGAAAAAAAATAAGATGCATAGGATAAAGAGATATACATTTTAGTGTTCCTTTGCAATGATTACTCTAACCTTCAATTAGCATATTATGTGGACTAATTGTAGTTTTAAATCTTCAATTAAAATTTTGTTTGAATAGCTTTAGTAGTATTGCTTTATTTAGAACTCAATAAGTATTTAAGCCTCGAAATTTCATCAAACTTTTAAATATTTACGGGCAACGATAAGAAAACAATATCATCAGTAAGAGGTGATGTACGTTTCTTAATTACTTAATTGAACTTAAACAACCAGGGCATAAAGATTAAGGTCGCATCTTTATTAAGGTTAATAAAGTAGTAACTTCCTCGCTTAACATATTTTCTGAGAAGTGATACTTTTTAAGAAATTAGATTAATTAGAATATGATAAAACAATAATAGTAAAGTATAATATTGTAAAAATGAGAATAAATTAAAATAAAACTTTAGATTAATGGAAATTTTAGAAAATTTATTTGGTATGCAACTCAAGAATGTGCAAGTGCTAGCTCTATGTCTAAACATATATGTTTATTTGAAGAGGTGACATAATTGAAGTACGACACATTTGAAAATGTGTGTATAAGTATGATACATTGGCGTGTTATATTATATTAGTGAAATGTTTAAATGCCAATACATTCTAAACTAAGTTCACAATTTATCCCGTTATTGTAAATTGTGTTAAAGTAGTGCGCCACTTTCCTCGTTTCATTTCTGAAAGAGAGTTGAAATGTGCTTCAAGTTCCAATATTCTATACATTTCCTCTAGAAAAAAACAAAACATTTGACATTTTTGGCTTTGAAAGAGTAAGAAACGCTGAACTGAGAGTCCTATTAGGGGCGAAGAAGAATGGTAGGCGCCATCCGGCTCCGGCTAATAGTTTATTCACGAGAAAGCAAGCCCCCATCATATGCAAATGGGAAATAGGTTTAATGACGACCGAAGTTAAATATATAGATCTTTAGCTTATCCTTAAAATTTTCCTAGGTTTGATTTTTTGGATATGTAATGTACTGTAGAATTAATTATTTTACTTATTATAAATATATACAGCAGTGTAATACCTAGTACACTCGCATAATATATGCAGATAAGGGGATGGAAGTTTTGCCGTGTTTTATCAAATGATTAATGGACCATGTTTTATCGTTTCCACATTATATTATATGTAATACGTCCATGCAATTAACAATTCGTAAACTATATGTTGATGTTATAATTGTTTCTATCGATTTTTCATATAGATAAGAGAAATATTTAACTTTGATAGTTATACATGTTTGTTGATGGTATCATCTTTAGGCCGTTTGAACTCTAAAATCTTTGGTTGGTAATTTACCCACTCGGCTTACATTATTTATAAATGACTCGAATTTTTTGTCAGATTGAAGTTTGATCACATATAGTTGTTTCGGCAATTCGATTGATTTTTAAATAAAAATAATTTTATTTTAGTTAAATTAATATGAATTAAGTTTGATCAATTTTTAATTTAAATTTAATTTAAAATTTAATCAATTCTAATTTCAAATGTTAATTTAAAATGGATGGGAGGGGTTAAATTGCCATCCAAAGGTTATTGAAATTAAATTCTACTAAATTTAGTAAAAGTTTATGGGTATAAATCCATATTCTCAAGTTAATGAAAGAACAAACACCAAATGCGTGCTACATAAATATTTTTGCATGGGGCTATCTACATATATTGTTTGCATTCTATTGAAGGTTGTGGGACATCAAAATTGATACCTTATACAAAGTTTACATGAAAAATACAATTCCTTAATTTCTTTACATTATATAACCATAATTTAAGAAGTTTTAATAAGAAATTGACCATAAATTCATAATCAACTCCAAATTCCACTAGACCAATTCAATATAAACTGTTGAGAAGCAAAGTCAAGCTGCCAATAAACTAAATCCTTGTAGAATTTTATTCGAGAGGGCTTCGAGTTAGCACAATTACAACCAATGAAAAGAAACTTTAAGGCAACGCTACTTTGATAATTATTGGTCAGATGATAATGCTCATTGATGTGCAGCAGTTGTTGAAAGTATATTTATACATTAATGACGGAGGAGTCACAATTTGCACTTTGATTCCTAGATGTTAAGATATATTTGAATATATCTTATTATTTAATTTTGGACATTATTTGGTAATTAACCCGGTTGTGTTTATGTGGACTATTCCAAGACAAGTTTGATAAGGTTTAATCCTAATTGGATGGGATTTAAATAGACAGTATATTTTTTGGATAATGGTTATCTAAGGATTCAAATTTTCTAGGAATTTTGAATGGACAATGGCAGATGTAATATGGCTGGGTTTGACATGTATAATGGGCTCAATGTTGAAAAATGAAAGATATTAGATGACTTGGCAGCTGGGATTTCAAGGGTGATTTTCAATAATGTTTAGTAGTTGTTTGTCTGAAAATAAAACTCTATCTACTGCAAAAGTTATTTGTTAGATCACGTAACCTAGGTTGTATTGTTTTTAGCTATATTTTCTAATAAATCACAAACATAGGTTGTTTTGTTGGTGCTGCATTTTTCTTTGGTTGTGTTGTTGTTAATTGTAGGTGTGCAACAACTGTTATCTTCTTTCTGGGCTTTTTTGATTCATGACTTTCTGCAACTCGATATTCTTCTACTATTCAACGACAATTGAGGATGTTCTTTAGGAGTTTTGCAGCTGATTTATTTTCTGGTTTATACTCTTTTTGCGTTGCTATTCTCCATCCTTTGTATGGCTTTTAGTGAACTAATTGGATGCTGGTTGTGTGGCTGTCGATGGTGGAAGTGATGTTCAAAATGCTAATTAGACGAATACACTTTTTGATCTGTCATTGAAGGAGTTGAATTAATTAGGGAAGTTGTTTTTCTTATCTCAAGTGTATTCGTCTATGTTCTTTATTACTTTTAATCGATTGAGTTGTTATTTTATTATCTTTATCGTTAAAAATTGTTGAGAAAATTCTCTGTTAAGATTAGCACAAATCGGTCATATTATTGGGTGTGAATTACTTTTATGGGTTGTGAGGACAAGGGATAGTGTCAAAGGTTGAGTGAATCGGCTCGATAAAGCCTTGTATAAAACTATTGTCGTTAGTAAAAAATATCAAACTAGGTAAGGGCCCGTAGACGTATGCAAAGTGTGCCAATTGCATTAACAAATTTCTGACATTGATTTGCATTTGTAAGTTTAATTTTTCTATTTTTGATTGTACTAGAATCGACCGCGAATGAATTAGAAACTTTACAAAATTACATTATTTCAAATTTTCAATTAGTATCAGAGCGGGTCACCGAATCAAAACTTGGTACAATAAGTTGGTGCAGATCTACGTTTTGCAAATATGGGTACAAGAGAAGGAGCATCAATTACTAGGTCAACGATGATGGATGGTTCCAATTATCCTACATGGAAATCATAATGAGAGTCTTTATTAAGGAATAGGGAACAAAAGCGTGGAACTCAGTTTCGCATGGCTAGACACATCCAATGATAACTTATGATAAGGAAGAAGTAGTACTGAATGATCCATCTGAGTGGACAAAAGCTGAAGAAGAGAGAGCACTTGAAAATTCTCAAGCCATACATGTCATCTTTAATGTCGCTGATGAAGGTCATTTTTCAATGATATCAGCTTGTGAATCGACAAAAGAAGCATGGGACACTTTACAAATTATACATGAGGGATCAAAATCTGTGATACCCTCAAAACTTTAGATGTTAGCTATGGATTTGAAGAGCTGAAGATGGATGAGAGTGAAACCATTGGAGGCTTCCATAAGGGACTGTGTGACATAGCAAACCAAGCACATCAACTCAGGAAGAAATATTCTAACCTAAAACTGGTTAAGAAGACATTAAGATCGTTACCTCCAAGGTTCATACCAAAAATTAGCAATTGATAAAGCTCATGATATCAATGAATTGTTGTCGGATAAGGTAATTGTAATTCTTACCAATTTTGAGATGATTTTATTAAGAGGTAAACGAGAGAGGAGAAAAGGATTGGCATTGCAGGCTAAAATCTGTAAAGTTGTGAATGATTTAAGAGATGAATCTGACGAGAATGAGGACTTGGTATTATTAACGAGAAATTCCAGTAAGTGGTTGAAGAAAGTGAAAAAGGACATACTCGAGTTTAGGCAAATTGATGGGAGTTCATCAAACAACAACTTTAAACAATAAGCTAAAATTCAAAAAGGTGAAAGAAAAGTGAAGAAAATTAAATTTCATGAATGTCAAGGCTTCGGACATGTGCAAGCAGAATGTGCTAACACCTTGAAGAAGAAAAAAATGGAAGTCCTATACCAACATTTAGAGTAAGAATGAATTTGAAAGTGAGTATAGTAATAAAGAGAAATTTATGAACAATGTTGTGTTGGTTGCTTTATACAACAACAATCCAGTTGCTTGCTTAGTAGTAACCAAGAAGGAAGAAATTGATGATGAAACTATGGGTAAATCAATCTTGTATTTCATAAAAATTGGGGGCAATATAATCCTTACCCAAGGGCCACCCTATCCAACTTTCCGGCATTAAGATATTGTTTATCAAATTTCAAGAAAAATGTGGATGAATCAGTCCAAATTTTAATTTCAGATCATGAAAATGATTCAGAAAACAAAGATGAGGATATTTACAAAGCTTATGAATTAATGTATGCAAAGTGGGTGCAAACATGTGAGAAGAATGAAAAGTTAAAGAAGGAAAATTCTACTATGAAGAACATCATTCAAGATCTAGAGAAAAAATGATTATCTACAATAGATGAGTTGAATGAAACAAAGTTAAAGTTGGTTAGCACAAACAAAAGATAAGAATGTTAAATGGAGGTACTGAAAAGTTAAAAAAAATTGCTAGAAATCAGTAAGATCAAAGGAGATCTCCAAGTTATTGGCTACAAGGGTAAATGTTCTAAGACGAATGATGAAAATAATGATACAATCAGACCTGTCCAAAGGGAAATCGCAAGGAAGAACAGAGGTTCATTCCTGCATGTCATTTTTGTGGAGTTATTAGGCACATAAGACCAACATATTACAAGTTGTTACAAATGTTATTTCAAAGGACCCAAAATCGAAAATCTACACACTCCTCACGAAATTTCTATCAGCAGCCTATGATACTGAGGCACACTTGTGTTAAAAAGGGTCAATTGCAAACTTTCGTAGTTCTTAAATATATGAAGGCTACTTTTCATAATGGTTGGTATTTTGACAGTAGATGTTCACGTCATATGACAGGTGAAAGGAGCTACTTAACCGATTATCAAAGTTGTATAGATGGGCTTGTGACTTTCGGTAATGGAAAGAAGGCTTTGATCAATAGTAGAGAAACACTATGCGTGGATGGATTGCCACACCTAGAGAATATGCTGTACATTAATGGATTAAAAGCCAATTTGGTAAGTATAAGCCAATTTTGTAATGATGGTTTATTGGTTAAATTTACAAGTGATGGGTGCAGGGTGTTAACCGAATAAGGAGAATGTCTTGTGACTAGGAGACGATCCGTAGACAATTGTTGTATATTGCACGTCACTGTCACTTATAAATCAACCTCATATAATGACAATATAGATCTATGGCATCAAAAGCCTGGGCACGTTAATTATGAGCTTATTAGCAAGTTAAAGAAATTGGAATCTGTGAGAGGTTTGCCTACAATGAACAAAGAAGGTAAGAAGATATGTAATGCAAGTCAAATGGGTAAACAAATGAGAGTGCCACATAAAAGGTTAGCCACATTACTTCCTCACGTATTTTGGTATTAATTCATATGGACTTGGTTGGTCCAACTTAACATGCTAGCATTGGTGGAATGAGATACTTTTTAACTTGTGATAATGATTATTCTAGGTACACTTAGGTTTCATTTTTGAAAGAGAAATCAGAAGCCTATATGTGCAGGTTATGAATTTGAAAAATATGACAGTGTTGAGCATCCGATCAGATCACAGAAGGGAATTTGAGAATGCAAGCTTCAACAATTTTTGTGACAAATATGGTATCATACAAGAATTTTCAGCATCTAAAACTTCACAACAAAATGGAGTTGTTGAGAGGAAGAATCGAACTCTTCAAGAAATGGCCAGATCTTTGTTAAATGGAAGAAATATATCAATGCGATTTTGTGCAGAGGCAATGAACACGGCACGCTACATATGCAATAGAGTTCATCTTAGAAATATCTTGAACAAGACATCTTATGAACTATGGAAGGGAAAGAAACTAGATATAAGCTACTTTCAAGTTTTTGGCAGTAAATGCTATATTCTTAGAGATTGGGAACAGCTTGGAAAATTCGAAAGCAAGAGTGATGAAGGGATCTTCATTGGCTATTGAACTCACAGTAAAGCTTGTTCAATAAAAGAACCAAGAAAGTGTTAGAGTCCATAAATGTTATGATAGATATGTCTCAAATAAATGATAAAATGACAAAAGAAAATTCACAAAACCAGCCTTATGGACTAACTTAAACAAGCAACGAGACAAGAACCAAAAAAGTTAGTTGCTACTGGTGAAGAAATTGTGGAAACAGAAGAGCTGTCAGTTGTTTAAACCACTAAGACACTTAATGCGGAAATAATTCCTTTAAATAATCAAAATCTAAGAGAAGATGATTTGAACAGGGATCCTCCCTTACAGATCAAAAGAAGTCATCCAACCAAAAACATAATTGGAGAAATCAGTGAGAGAAGAAAAGCAAGGGAAAGAAAAGGAGTTTATTATCGTGAACTCACGGGACTTTTATGTTACACATCTTCATTCAAGCCTAAAAATGTTAAAGAAGCTGTACAAGATGAGTTCTGGACTGCAGCTATGCAAGACAAATTGACTCAATTTGCTCGCAATGACGTTTGGGAATTAGTGCCAAGACCATCTGATGTGAATGTGATCATAACAAAATGGGTGTTTCATAATAAAACTGATGAAAAAGGCAATGTGACTAGCAATAAAGCAAGATTAGTGGCTCAAGGTAGATCGAAGGAATTGATTTTAATGAAACTTTTGCACCGGTGGCAAGACTTAAGTCAATTAGATTGTTTTTGGGTATAGCATGTGTAAAAGGTTTCAAGCTTTATCAAATGGATATGAAGAGTGCGTTCTTGAATGGGTCAAACAAGAAGAGGTATATGTTGAGTAGCTAAAAGGGTTCATTGATTCAGTCCATGCTTATCACATTTTTCAAGCTAAAGAAGGCTCTTTATAGTCTCAAATAAGTGCTAAGGGCTTGATATGAAAGGCTCACTGAATACCTACTCAAGTAAGGCTATGAAAGAGGTAGTGTTGACAAGACCTTATTTCTTAAAAAACTCAGATCTAATTTGATGATTGCATAAATTTATGTTGATGATATTGTGTTTTGTTCCACTCATCCTAAAATGGTGGAAGCATTTATGGATTTAATGACACATGAATTTGAGATTAGCATGGTAGGTAAATTGAACTTCTTTTTGGGTTTGCAAATTAAATAAGTGAAGGATGGTATCTTTGTATCGCAAACTAAATATGCAAAGAATGTAGCGAAGAAGTTTGGACTTGAGAATGCTCGGCATGCTAAAACTCCTATGAGTGTATCTACGAAGTTAAACAAAGATGAAAATGGCAAAAGCGTTGATGTCAGCTTATATAGAAGCATTATTGGTAGTCAACTGTATTTAACTGCAAGTAGATTGGATATTTGTTATAGCACCGGAGTATGTGCTCACTATCAAGCCAACCTAAAAGAAACACACTTAACAGTGGTTAAGAGGATTATTAGATATGTTAACGGTACTTCTGAATTTGAGATTTGGTATACATATGACTTTACGTCTTATCTAGTAAGGTACAGTGATGCAGATTGGGCTAGAAATTTAGACAATCGAAAAAGCACTTTAAGGGGTTGTTTCTTCTTAGGTAACAATCTGATTTCATGGTACAATAAAAGGCATAATTTTATTTCACTGTCATTCGCAAGTGCAGAATATATTGCTACGAGTAGTTGTTGTTCGCAACTTCTTTGGATAAAACATATGTTAGAAGATTATAGAATTGATCAGGATGTGTTGATAATCCTATGCAATAACAAAAGTGCTATATACATCTAAAAAAATCCAGTTCAACATTCAAGAACGAAACACATTGACTTTAAGTATCACTTTATCTGAGAGCTGGTAGAGAACAAAATAGCTACTCTTTCATACCTAAATACAGAAAAATAATTGGTGGATATCTTTACAAAACCTCTTGACTCAGTTAGGATTGGATTTCTTTAAGGGGCTTTAGGACTACTATATGCTTTAAATTTTTTATGTATTTTTTATTATTAAAAAAAGGGGAAATTCGAAAGGGGAATAAAAATCCCTAACTTCTCTTCTTCTTTTTATACTACTGCCCACTGAAATTACCTTCTCTCCTTTCTTCCTTTTTGTAATTTGGTTTGTTTTTTTGGCTTTATAGTCAGTCAATTTGTCTTCCCCCTTCACGAAATCTCACCTTTCTTTCATCTTTTTGGGTTTCTCTCTTCATCGACAACACCCACTTCCTTCTCATTGGGTTATTTGGTTTTTAAAGCTAATATGGGTAAGCCTAAAGGTATTTCTTCATCCTTTCGTGTGGAACAATCATGGTCAACAACCATTCCCTCCACCGCCGTGCCTACCCTACACTCTAGTCGGCTTCAACAACATCCACCATGTGGAAGAAAAATTACTAGTGTTAGATCTTCATCAAAGGTGTTTACTGACATTCTTAACCCCTCCTTTGTTTGGGAATAGGAGTTGAAACAAGATGATGTCGTGCGTGTGTTATTTTTCATGGTAGAGAGATCTGATTCCGATTCAGAAGAAGCTTAAGTTGAAACTTCTATTCCCAACTCTACCATTATGCCGCCACCGAATGTTCCTATTATTGCTCCTTAAAAATGGACAAAGAAACTAGCTCAAAAATTAGTCTGACCACCACGTCAAGGCCCTCCAGTCTCAATGTCGGTAAATGATGTTCTGTCTTACAAGTTCTACAATTTCGTTTCAGCACATAAATAGGACACTATGGCAAACATTAGCTTAGTTCTTGATCATTCTATTAACTTCGATGAATTTCAGCAGTTTCATTTAGATGTTCTGTTATCTAAAAGAAACCTATTACAAGCTACCTTGTTACTGCAACACTTTGATTCTGATTTGGAAAAGGAATTTTACTATAATTTGGATAAAGATCTCCTGACCAAATTTGATGTATGCTATCAACTAATATATGTGAGAGATAAACTGATTTAATTTGATCATGATAGAATGAATTTATTTTTGGGGTTTGATAATTACTTGGTAATCTTGCATATAGTGCTGATTGGAATGTGTCAAATGATATGATTACTACTGTGTTAACTGGAGGAAGACTAAATGCTTAACTATCTAATTTTGTGTTATGTGCTTCTATATTGAAGTAGAAGTACTTTGTTATTCATAAGTTGGTATTGGTAAATTGGTTTTCAATTACACATGTGGTATCGGTTTATCCGACACAAGCTAAGCTTATTTACGCTAGTGAAACTGGGGAAAACTTCAATTTGAGGAGACTCATCATTGAATTAATGTTAGCAATTATTAGTAAGCCTCATTCCCTGTTATACTTTCCATGCTTAATCATTTAATTCCTTTATGCCAATGGTGTTCCTCGGTTCGATTCGAGTACTCTTAAACCAATGACATTGATGAATATCTCGCCAAGGATTTTGAATGTGAATAAACAAGCTCGGGTGGATGATCTACCTTACGCTCCATCTGGACCTTTTGATGCGTTGGCTTATGCATCTAGCAATGGGTTATTTGGTTTTTAGATGCTTCCTTATTGTACTTTTTGACATCTTTTGTCCCAAGGGGGAGAACACTATGTTGAAACATCCTCTTTTGATTTGTTTGACTTTTTTTTAACTTGGATATTTGTATCTTTGGACAATTGATTAAGTTTGAATGTTGTTGACTGATTAAGGGGGGATTCTCTTATGTTTTGTGAATTCAATGCTATATGTCCAATTATCTCCTTTAGGAGGAGTTTCAAATATGTGACAAATAATGCTAAAAAGGGAGAGATTGTTAAGATATAGGTGATTATATCTTATTATTTAGTTTTGGGCATTAATTGATAAGTGGATCTAGTTGTGTTTATGTGGGACTCTTCCAAGACAAGTTTGATAATGTTTAATCCTAATTGGATGGGATTTAAATAGATAGTATATTTTTGAGATAATGGCTATCCAAGGATTCAAATTTTCAGGAAATTTTGAATGGACTATAGAAAATGTAATATGGTTGGGTTTCACGTGTATAGTGAGCTTAATGTTGTCACTCTTGGAAAGGAAGAATGATAGATATTGGATGACTTGGTAGCTGGGACTTCAAGGTTGATTTTCGATCATGTTTAGTAGTTATTTGTGTGAAGATAAAACTCTATCAACTATAAAGTTTTTTGTTAGATTATGTAACCTAGGTTGTATTGTTTTTAGCTAGATTTTCTGGTGGATCACGAACGTAGGCTATTTTTTTGGTGCTACAATTTTCTTTGGTTGTGTTGTCATTAATTGTGGGTGTGTAGCCACTGTTATTTTCTTTCTGGGCTTTTGCGTGTTTTTGGCTGGGTGATTAGTGATTTTCTGCAGTTGGATATTCTTTACTATTCATCGACAATTAGTTCTTTAAGAGTTGTGCAGTTGATTTATTTTTTGGTTTATGTACTCTTTCTGTGTTGTTGTTCTTCATCCTTTGTATGGCTTTTGGTGAACTAATTGGATGCTGATTGTGTGGCTGTCGATGGTGGAATTGGTGTCTGAAAATTTCAACAGCTGAATACGACAGTACTATTGGCGAACAACTTTCTGTTCTTTTATTGAAGGAGCTAAATTAACTAGGGAAGTTGTTTTTCTTATCTCAAGTGTATTCTCATATGTTCTTTATTATTTTTAATTACTTAAGTTGTTAGTTTATTATCTTTATCGTTAAAAGTTGTTGAAAAAATCTTCTATTGAGGTTAGCATGAGTCGATCGTCTTATTGGATATGAATTACCTTCACGGGTTATGAGGACGAGAGATAGTATCAAGAGTAGAGTGAGTAAACTCAATAAATCCTTGTATAAAGCTATTGTCATTAGTGAAAGTATTAAGCTAGGTGAGGGCCCCGCAGACGTAGACAAAGTGTGTCGAATTGTGTTAACAAATTTCTGGTGTTGATTTGCATTTGTGTGTTTAATGTTTCTAGTTTTGATTGTGCTAGAATCAACTGTGGATGAATTAGAAACTTTACGAAATTACATTCTTTCAAAATTTCACTAGTATGCATACATGTGATACAGCATTTACTATATAGTTCGAATTTATGTTTGATGTGGTGGCAATTGGACAGCCTACAAAGTATGATCAATAAATATAAGATAGAGAAAGAGAGGGAACATGAATTATTTAAAATGATTGAATATTAGAGCTTAAAATATAACTAACTGAAACTACTTATTTTAAAAGTTCAATTTCTCTCCATCTTAACGTGGAAAATGAGTACTTGAAGTAAAGTGGTAATCTTATATAGTATAAATGTATGACCTTACCTTCTACATAAAGGTTAATTAGGAAAAATAAAAGTCTTATGTGGACATGAATTGGTCATCTTTTAGTAATATGATGGTTTCTACATAAATTTAGGGTAAGTCTTTTGCATAAAAGTTGAAAAAGTAAGCAATGAAGAAGATAAAATACATTTAACTCAATGGTATTCAATTATGATAAATCTTTATAATGATTAAGTCACTTGTATTTAAATAAATATAAGGGATGCTTTTGTATAGATTACGAAATAATTCTTATGACTAAGTTCGAGCTTAAATATTGCATTTGTATATGGAAATTTTAATACATGATAATGCTCGAATCATCAGTTTCAAGCTATTAAAAGGAAATAGTTGACAAATATTTGTTGGTAACAAAAAATTGCGAAAAATTGTTATTGCAATTGTAATTTTGAAATATTTTTTAGATTCCTAACTTTCGTGTTATAACTTATGAGTTTCAGGTATTGTTTTCTCATATTAGTTCCAATCAAGTCTTTGTTTCTCCAATGAATGTTGTATTTAATTAGTATATTTTACTATAGTCATCTTTAGAGAAAACTTATGTAGAACATGTCGCTAATTCTTTGAAGGTATATACATTATTGGTTTATATCTTATAATCAATCGGTTGGTTGTAATTTAATGACATAATTATTAGCCATTATTTATCTTATACATATTCAGATGTATATGATAAAGTCCATGAATGTACATTGCAAATAAAACTACGATGATATCATAATTATAAAATTTATATTGTATTTATATATTATCCATAATGTTCCTTGTCATTATTTTATTAAAAGTAAACATTAATATAGCGTAAGAAAACTACAACATATTATATATATTCCTTATGAAAAAAGTATCTAAACTCATAAACTAAACTATAAAGATACTTAAACAAACAAGTGGGTGTTTGTTAGGTAATAATTTCATTGAAATGACTTTATATGAAAATTCTATTTGAAATATTACTTATATTTTTATGAAAATTCTTATTATGATAATAATATAAGTGATCATTTGACCTAAGATTTCTAAAGTATATAGTATATCAGTTGTTATGTTTCAATACTACTTATAACTTATTTTAATCGAGGATAGCTTTAATAGTAATCATTAGATATAGTATGAATTATATAAAGACAGTTGATTTATCAATATATAATTTATTACCTTAAAGTGATTAGGAGGAATACTCCATTATTCTTAATTAGTATATATTCGAGAAATCTTTGGCTAAGGTGAAATAACACTTTAAAAATAGTTTTTAAATATCATTAATTGAATCAATTGTTAATGGTATAAACATTAATTTTATACCCTATGTCTAAATGAAACATTTTATGATGACAATATTCCTAAATATTTGGGTTTAGATGATAATCTTGATTTACATATATAAATTATTTAATCAGATCATTAAAGATAAATTAAAAGAGTATAGTTTATCTAATCCTAAATATGATTAAGATTATAATTTGTATATATTGCCAACATATTGAGGAACTTAATGGGTCATACACAAAGAATAAGTTGAAGAGAGAAAATGTGTTTTGATCAAGTTGGACTTTATTGCAAAATTTAAGAAATTTTATAATTAAATACGAGATATTTAATAAATAAGATGAATATTAGATATTGGATCTTATTTGAGCATAATTAATATTTAATTAGAATTAAATTTAATTAAAATTTTAATTTTAATTGATAGGTTTAATTATTTTAGTTATTTAATTGAAATAAATTATAATTTCAAATAGGCTTAATTCCAAGGGAGTTAGCACTTCTTACCTAACTATCTCTGCAATAATAGTAACACATTTTGTGGATATCATTAAAGATCATATACTTATGTTACTATAGTGGTTGAGATAAATTATCTTCAAAAACAGTTTGAGAGAAATGATAAGAAAATTATCAAGTTTCTCAATAAGGTAAGAATTATGATTTATGCTTAAAATTTTAAGCAATATTGCTTTAGAAAATCATATCAAAAAGTTTTGTATTTATTGTACTGTGCATAATATTTGATTCCCCGGATCTCGACATACATGACTTATTAAAAAGATGTTGAATGAAGAATAAATTAAAAAATTATTGACAATAAGAAATTTAAATCAAAACATTGATGAAAATAGCAAAACAAATAATGTCAATCCTTATAAATTTGACCTAATAATAAGAAAATAAGAATATTTTTCCTGCATAAAACATGATAAAATAAGTCCATTAAACTAAATTAGGGGAATATACTTCTAAAATCACCCGAAGATGGGATTAGTCTTAGAAAAAGCCTTCAAATAGTCTATTTGTAATGCCTAGAAACTGAAACTAAAAAGCAGGCAGCTTATGTTAGACTGTACCAAAAAGTTGTTGGCACTTTTAATTTGACAACTTCAAAGAAAATATTTAATGCCTACATTGTTATTTAAAATTCTTAATTCCATCTTGCTAGCTATTTATATGGAACGAAGGTTCAAATTCTATCAACTGTGTGTGGCGAAAAATGTACACAGTTAAGGTTTTTATATGTAAAATAGAAATTGTCGTCCTACAAATTAAAATCGCATAGTATATAGAAAATTCGTAAGGGAAAATCTTGGTGGAGAAAGATGTTTCAAGCTCTTTCTACCATTGAACTATTAAAAGGTTTGATAATACTAGTACACTCGATTGGTCAGAGAAATGAAGAAGACAACTGCTCTCCGTAAGGAGAATCTTCTTCATACGAAAAACAAAACCAAAGGTCATAACAATGCATTAGAAAATTATTTTTAATTAGAAAGAAAAAAAATTCTTAATTTAATCAGTTCTTATCCTTACATTAGTCTTTTGTACAGAACACAAGTTAACATATATGTTTGTTTTGTCGCGTCTAAACCCTACATTCCCGTTATGCTTAAAAGGTTATCACAATCAAAACCAAAAACTACGTAATTGGTATTGAGACTTCTCGAATAGGCTCTTTTAATGCTCCCCTTCGAAAATTTCTTCATAAACTCTATCGACTATTGATTAGCCGGAAAAGCTGATATGGACACGTCCAAATGGCTAGATACCAGCCTCTCGCCATGCACGGTGCACCCATTATCTTTGATGTAGATGCAGCAAGCGAAAGATATAAAGTGATGATGTGATTTTTGGAGTTTCTGGTTTAGGATTGGCACTGAAAACAAAAGAAAAGTGCGACATTATCATTAGAATCGTTTCTTTTTCTGACTGTCGACAACCCAATTTCAGAAAACTCGTTATGTAACAACTTTTAGAGTCCGTTTCAAAGGAGAAACAAATTAAGATGTAAATTTATTGGAACTGGGGGAAGCCAACATAAGTTGCTTTAGATTCCTTTTGAACGTACTTGCATTTGTCAACTCAGAATGTTCTTTTTAACGTTCTTACTGAGCAGATTCGTGGTTTTTGTTGTTCATGTAAGTTTTCTCTTATCAATATGATTCTACAGTATGATGCAAACAGAAAAAAAAAAAAAAAAAGTACTGCTATATATATATATCCACTACTCGCTAAATGCTTTGTTCAGACCTCAGACTTTAACCTTATCGTCAACTCTTGTATCTTTTTGATCTACACTGTTCGTAAATGGTCACGAAAGCATGTAGGGTCCCTGTACCTGTACGTTATGTTGCACTACAAAACGTTATTTCTTTTTTTTTTTTAGTAAAACAGAAAGGCTTTATACAGATAATAAAATGTTATATACATATTTAAAGATGTCTACACATGATTCTCTTGACAATCAAAAGGGGATCAAATTGAACCTATAGCATTCTTTGCAACCTAATTCCTTTCAGCAATCACATCCTTTTTCTGTACAACCTTCTTATCAAGAAACCTTAGAGAGCTAACTAATCAATACAAAGCACAAGTTTACCAACAATAATTTCCAACTGCAAATTCAAGCAACATTAAAAACAAACCTAATCTACAGTCAACACAATCTAAGGAGAGTAATGTTCTTCGAGTTTCCTTGTTCACTGCCAAATTTGCCCACTCTCACAACGTTATTTCTGTACTTTCATTATAAAGCCAGTTTCTTAATAAAATAATATAGTTTTATTTAATATTTGACCTAAGGTTGGAGGTTTTATAATGGAATGGAATGAAATGTAATATTATTCTATTTTTTTGGAGGAAATTTTATAATAAAATGAAATGGAATGAGATGAAAGAGAAGAGTTTCATATTACATCTCATTCCATCCTAAACAATAAAAATAAAAAACCTCAAATTTGTAGAGTTTATGATGAAATGTAAAATGATAAACAACTTTACACTATATTATATTATAAACCCTTCATTCAAATAAATATTACATTATGAACCCTTCCATCCCTCTCAAATGATAATTTTCTAATATTATATCTATTTACGTTTCGTTTCATTTCATTATAAACTATTCTATCTTATCATATTTTATTTTATTAAAAATTTTACGTCCAACCAAACATAGCCTAAAAGCTAACGATTATTATGCGGTTAAAGTGTGCACAAGATTTTGTTCTGATTTTCAAAGGGTACATTAAAAAAAACCAAAGTAATTGGTACCTATATTATTAACATTTTTTATCGCGACTAAGAAAGTCAGATCTAATAATTTTTGGGCAAAATGTATATTGAAATTGGAGAAAGTTATGGTAAGGAAAAATTAAGCTTACTTCATCGTAAGATTTGGGGTACAGTGATGTGTGCTAAAAAGTGGTTCAAATTGTTTAGACGGGAAAAAATTATATGGCTCACAATGTGAGTACCCTTCTCTACAGTGATGTGTGATAAAAAGTACTTCAAATTGTTTAGACGGGAAAAAAAGTATATGGCTCATAATGTGGAATAGTGCCCTTCTCTAGAAGAAAAGGAATAGTGGGTCGTTTGTCAATTCAAAATCTACGATGTAGAGGAGACTAGCTCTACCCTTAATTTTCTTAAAGTCTACGATAATCGGTGGAAGATTTATGTGATGTGGTGGAATGTACTCTACCATGAGAAACAATACCTTCCAGTTGTAAAAACAATAGAAAAGGAAGGGGAGAAATCATCCAATTGTAAGAGAGGCTTGTTCTTGTGGATTGAACAAGTATATATATATATATCTGTGGCAGTATATATAAAAAAGTGAATGAATAGGTACTCATCTTGACTCATAATTACCACATTTCGTTTTTTTTAATGTGAAAAAATAGCATACTAATAATCATTACACAGCTTTTTGTTAAAATACAACTTAACATGTGAATTAACCTAACATGGGAAAAATGACTGAACAGAAGACTAAGAAGAAGACAAGTTCCAAAGATCAAAGCTCAATGCAATTAATTGGCTCCCCCCCTAAGAAATCTAATGTCTTGGTGAGGTCCCACAACAGTTAGTTAAGAGGAAACGTGTATGGCTACAGCAATATCAACGTGGAATTACGATTGGGCTTTGAGTCAGGTGAAAGCCGACCCACCATTCAATTAATACTGGTTTTGGGCCCACTTCTGATCCCTTTTTAAATTAGTTTAAACCGACCCACCATTCAATTAATACTGGTTTTGGTCCCACTTCTGCGCTTTTTTTATAATTAATTTAAGGTTCAAATGGTCTTTTAACACGTCAGAATCTAGTCGAACCCACGTGGAATGATCCTTAGCAAGGTCGTTCGTTGACTCTTACAATGATGCTCCCCTTCCCCTCCTGCTGCTGTTCTTGTTTTATTTTTGTTTGAAGCATGCAATTACATTATTATTATTATTATTATTCCAGCAAGATTCTGCCAAGTGCCAACCCTGCTTGGTCCAGAATTGCCGCAGACTTCTTCGTTTTGGGTTCAGACTTCATTTTCCAAGCTATTGTTTTCCTATTTATTATTTCAGATATTTTATTATTAACTGCTGTCCTTTTGTTAGTCTCTTTCTTGTGACGATGCGAAAATTGTGCTCCATTGGTTGTTTCAACAATCCTTCAAATCAGGGATGGTTCAATAGGTGGACTTTTGTCCAGGCCTAAAGTAGTAAAGTTAAGGTGCTTTTCTTCTCAGTGACTTGATGACAACGAAACCAAATTGAGGGTAAGATCACAACATATTTTTTTTTTTTATAGAAACGATTTTGCTCGGTGCATATTATTAATATCCATAGTTAAAATATCGTACAGATAAGAAGGAGGACATATCTTTCATTCGAAATCAGGCATAGAATTACGTTAAATTTATAATTTAATTTAAAATTATTAATTCATTAAGTAAATTTAAAGTTTAAAAAGAAGGTTTGAAATTATAGCCCGAAAGTAAGTTGAAAAAGTAAGGACTTGCCCATTTACAATCTTTTTAAAAAGAAATTTAACAAAATAACGTCGTTTTATATTTTTCATTCTAACCATGAGTTAAGTGTCTGGGCTAAGTGTCTGGGCTAAATAGTCTTAGCAAGTAATCCGACTAAATTGAGTCAAAGTTAGTGTAAGCCGAGCCAAGCTAAGGCTGCCATCCCTAGTAAGTGATAAGTAGCATTTGTGTTTTTTAAGTTTATAAAGGAGGTTTGAAAGAAACAAATTTCAATTAAGTTTTGGATTCTAAAAATAAGTTTATACAAAGGAAAGGAAAAGGTTTGTTAGGCATTTGTTTTACCTTTTAAAATCATTTTTTTTTCAAAAGTAACCTCTTAAAATCACGAGTAAAAATTACTTTTTGAAACATATTATTTATAAAAATTATAAAATTTTACTTTTAGTTTGAAATCTATATTAACTTTTATTTTGATATCTTTCAAAAAAATTCATCTATAATTCTTATTTATGATTGATGATTTTACTTGTTGTATTGTGCATTTATTAATGATTTATATCATAAATTAATTAAATATGTTAACCTTATGTTTACTAATTTCATAAAAGTCACCATAATTAAGAAATATTAAATATTTAACATCATTAAAAATAATTTTATTCCTATTACTTCCTAGCTAATATCAATTTAAGCCTAAGCATAATCTTAAGTTTTAAAACAAAAAGGAAAGTGTCTCATTCAAAACCATAATTAAAAAAAAGCTTTTAACCTGATTTTGTCAAATTATAATTTGATATAATTTTAATTAATATTTTAACATTTATATTAAATGTTAATTATTGTTACAATTTTGTTTGTCGTTTATAGTGTGTATCAATTAATTGTTTATATTACAATTATTTCGAGTAAATCAAATTTATTTTTGATTAGTTTGATAGCAGTTTTTAGGATGATTAAACAATTGTTTTTAAAAAATACTATAAATAAAATATATTTTCACAGTCAACGCGGCTTCTTACAAAAGGAATTTTATGAACATTCCTATATATCGTCTCATACATAACTAAATGATAAGATAAAAAGTTTTAATGTTTACATTTATTAATAATTTAATATTTAAATCTTCAAAAGAAATTAAATAATAATATTTACTGATTATATAATTTAACCCTTCTTTAAACAGACTATTAGTTTATGTATGCACACAAAATGTACTAGTAAATTTTAAATACATTGCATATATGAAAATATTGAGAGTTTACTTAGATGATAATATATGGATTATTTAAATATATATTATTAATTGAAAAATGATTTTAATTATCAATCAAACAATTCATAAGTTCAACTAAAGTCGCATTATCTTTAAATGATATTTCTATGCAACATCTCATTCAATTTTAATATGGTTAATAAAAAGGCATATAGCTCTAACTTTTGATTTCCAAAACTATGTACCAAATCAGCGGATCTTAGCTTTGTTGCGCTTTTGAAAACCATTCTAGGTATCTTCGTTAATATTCCATATGAACTTTGAAATAGGATAACACCAAAACAGACAGTGGATAAGATAAAGCTTTACTTGCTAGCTTTATCTTAGCAAATAAAGCTTGAATATCCACAACCAAAATAGACAGGGGATGGGAAGAGATAACACCATAAGTCACTATCCTCACTGCCTCCATGCTATTCGATTCTACCACGACCTGTCGAAAACCATGATCTCATGCAAAAATCAATCCATCGTAAATGGACCATAACTCCCCCACCAAGATAGTCGAAACACCAATTCGAAACGAATACCCCCTAGCTAACGACTAAAGGAACCACACAACAATCCTCACCACTGGTCAGCCCAGGATTAACAATAGAACTGCCGTCACAATGCAACTTCACCCAACCAGTAGGCGGAGCAGTTCAACCAATCCAACGCCTCACACCTTGAAGCTTCGGTTTTGAAACCGAAGTCAAGGAGACATCCATGCTGCTTCTTTTCTGGCTACCCCATAAAAAGATAAACCAACCAACTATACAACCAAGTATACGATTTAGGCCTCCATATAAGTGCCAAAGAGTAAGTTTTATATTTGTTAAGAAATCTTGTAAATATTCTATTATTACATAATTATGATCTATTCCAACGTCCAAGTGGAGCCTTAAAGACTTTTGACATATGTTATATTTGGTCTTTTTTATTTTCAATAAAAAGAAATGGTGTTATATGTAACATGTAGGATAGACCTTATTACGTGTCCTGGATCGTTCATGAAAGGGTTAAAAATGAAGGAAATGCAAAATATCTGATTTCGAATCTATCCGATGTTCTGAAGCAATTTCTAAGGCTAAAACGAGCTCCAATCTCCCAGAACCTTTATGAAATGTGATCACTGACATTCGGTTAACGCCTTTCTTCAGTTTTCTTAAAACATAAGCGCTCTTAACGGGTCAAAGGATTCGTATACTTACAAATTACATAAGCAGCTGAAGGAGGCCTTAATCTTTTTATATAACTTTCATATCGAGCTTCCCCTTCACAAGCTTGATATGGGTTCCATCCATACTAATCGGGATCTATTTTCCTCTCGGACTTCAACCCATTAATATAAATCATTTATTGGATCACTTTATTACCTTTTTTGGATCAAATTACATAACTTAACCGATAAGTTATTAAAAATTTGAAAATACAATTAATAGTTATCCAATATTATGGAGAATGTCAAAATTGTCCAACATTCTCCCTATTAGACAAGCATTAATTGCAGTTATGGCTCAAATTTAAAAATAATTTAAAAATTAGTTAAGTCACGCTACTGTATTAGCATCAAATTTTAAAAAAAATTAAAACATTCGATCCAAAGGTAATGAAAGTCCAACATTCCATTCTATAAGGCTTTCGATACTGAAAAATATCAAATAGGCGTGTCATGTGTGACATAGGTTCAATATAATCACGAATATCTAACATATGCCAAAAGTCTGTATATCTTGTGAGGTTTAAATTGTTGACTTTCCTGTATGTCAACATATAATCATTGGTACCATTTAGGTATCTTATCACTTGCATAACTGGATTCCAATGGTCTATACTTAGGTTAGCCACATATCGACCCAACAGTCTGACAACAAATGCAATGTCCGATGTAGTGTACAGCTAGGCATACATCAGGCTACCAACTGCACTAGAATATAGGACATTCATCATAGCCTCTCTCTTAACTTCATTCTTTGGACACTGTGCCAAAGATAATCTCTCAACATGAGAGATAGGTGCTACAACAAGTTTACAATTAGCCATATTAAACCTCTGTAGCACTCGCTCAATGTATGCTCTTTGTGAGAGGCTCAATGAGTGTTGAAATCTGTCCCACTGAGTCTACATACTGAGGACAAAAGATGCTTCACCTAAATCCTTCATGTCAAAGTGTTTGGCCAAAAGTTTTACCTCATGCTACATGATCAAATCATTTGACTCGAGCAAGATATCATCCACATACAGTAATAGAAAGATAACTTTGCTCCCCCTGACCTTATAATATAAGCATCTTTCAACTTTGTTTTCCACAAAGCCGAATGAGATCAAAACCTCATCAAACTTTAGGTACCATTGTCTGGAAGCTTATTTCAGATCGTATATTGATTTAGTCAACTTGTAAACTTTGTTAGTTGCATCTTGATCCTGAAACCCTTCAAGTTGCTCCATATAGACCTCCTCATAAAGGTCACCATTCAGGAAAGCGTCTTAACGTCTATCTGATGTAGCTCCATGTCATAATGAGCTACTATTGCCATCATCACTCTAAATGTATCCTTAGAGGATACAGGAGAGAAGGTAACATTGAAGTCAACTCCTTCTCTCTGAGTGAATCCCTTAGCAACCAAATGCACCTTGAATTGCTCAACTTGACCTTATGTGTCCTTCTTGGTCTTAAATAGCCACTTGTAACTAACAGGCTTGTAATGTTGAGGTAAATCAACAAGCTCTCATACCTTATTATACATCATAGATTGTATCTCATCCTTCATCGCTTCCCACCACATATCCGCATGGGTCCAGAAACGACTTCTGTAAGAGTAACTAGATCCACAACATGTCCTATGTCATAGTCTTGCTTACCCAAGTAGACTATATAATTAAGTAAGATAGTAGGTCGCCTCTCTTTGGTGGATCTGCGCATCTGCATAGGTTCTTGTACCTCAGAAACCTCTTCCTGAACAGGTATAGGTTCCTCTGCCTGCATATGTATGATACTTGGAGCTACATCCACCGGACCTGGCTATATGAGGAGTGGATACAAAATAATCGCAGTATCCATCCTGCTATCTCCTAAAGGATGTGAAGATCCTCCCTCATTATGGACATCGTATTCTAGAAACTTAACTGTCTGTGATTTCACTATTTCCCCCCCCCCTCCCTTCTTTACAGTAAAATTTGTAGCCCTTAGAGTAGTCGGGATAACCCACCAAATAGCAACGAGTGAAACGAGGTTGCAATTTGCTCTCAAAAGAATTATATAACCTTGCCTCAGCAGGGCAGCCTAACATACGAAGGTGTGCAAGACTTGGCTTCCTTCTAACCTAGAGTTCAAAAGGCATCTTTGGTACTAACTTACTTGGGACTCTATTCAAGATATACAATGTCGTCTTGATAGCTTTGTCCCAAAGGTATTCGGGTAGGTTAGTCCTGCTCTGCATTGACCTCATCATGTCTTTTAGGGTGCGATTGTGTCTTTTGGTCACACCATTTTGCTCAGGACTACCTGGCATAGTGAACTGAGCCACTATTCTAATTGATTCCAAATACCTGGCAAATAGATCCTTTTCTTGTCCTGCAATCCCATGTCTGCCATAGTATTCCCCTCCCTTGTCAGATCTGACTATCTTTATTAATTTTTCCAATTGGTTCTCAACCTCAGTCTTAAAGATTTTAAACTTATTAAGAACTTCAAACTTTTCATTAAGCAAGAACATATAGTCATAGCGGGAATAATCATCTATAAACGTCAAAAAATATTTAGCTTTATATAACGTGACTGCATAAGGACCATTAAAGTCTGTATGTATGAGTTCTAATAAACCATAAGTACGAGTTGACCCCATTTTCTTTATCTTGTCAACTTACCCCTACAATAATCGATACATGTTTCTAGATCACTGAAGTCTAGAGTTAGGAGAATGTTATCCTTTATCAATCTCTCAACCCTCTCCCTAGAAATGTGGCCAAGACGTTTATGCCACAACATGTATGATGATTCCTTTATGAAGGCTCTCTTTCGAGTAACAGGTTCGACAACATAAGAAGAGGCATACATTTTGTTAGGAGTAAGACACATTCTATATAATTTGTACGATAAGAAGGTAGTTCCAATATGTCTTGTACTGATAGAAATATTTACAACTGAAGTATCAAATACAAAACTATAACCTTCTTTATCCAAAACTGATACAGAGATCAAGTTCTGTCTAAAAGACGGTATATAAAATGCGTCTTGTAAAACTAATACAAACCCTATATCGAGGTTTAATCCTACATCTCCTACATATAAAAACATCCACCTCCTCATTGTTGCCAACCATCAGCTTCTCATCTCCTTTAGTCGACCTTCTCCTAGAATTGAACCCCTACATTGTGGAAATAACATGGTTAGAAGCTCCAATATCTAACCACCAAGAACTTGATGTAATTATAGTTACATTGGATTCATGAATCATTTAGGCCGAGGAGTTACCTAATAGTTCTTGCTTAACCTTCCACAGTTTGTACTTCTCGCAATCAGTCTTCCTATGCCCCTTCTTCTTACAGAAGAAGCACCTTATACCCTTTAGGTCATATGACCCCTTAGCAATGCTGGACTGTCCAGTCTAAATCTTTGGAGAGGGCTTGGGTTTCTTACCCTTACCCTTAGTGTAACATCCCGCTTCCGTAGAACGGGTGCTAGTGTACATGCCTTTATGGCTGTCC
>JANITX010000007.1:59331764-59354704 GCA_027564395.1 Erythroxylum ulei
GCCGCTTCCGCGGGCTCGAGCTCGGATATCACTACGATATCGGGAGCGGGTCGCAGCGGATCGGGGCGTTACACTTAGGCTGTTGGGACTTAGCCTTCCTCTTACCTTTGGCAGTTGCAAACATAGCTACATGAGGAGAACTCTTAATCTTCTCCTCCACTACAATACACTGGGAAATCAAGGCATTAATGTCCCAAGTCTCATCTTAAGAGGTGTAGGAGGTAGCCAACATCTCAAACTCACGAGGGAGAGTATCTAGTGCCTGATGCACTATGAGATTATTAGGAATTGGTACATCAAGTGCCTTCAGCGTAGTTTGAAGGTGTACCATCCTAATAATGTACTCTCGAATGCCTCCTTCTCCCGTATACTTCATAAAGAATAGTTCCTTAATCAAGGTGCTTTGCTCTGCATGAGAAGACACCTTGTATCTCTAGGAAATGTTATCCATAAACTCCTTCGCTATGGTTGTATCCGGTAATCAACTCAGGAGATAATCTGGGATCGACCTCTTAATAGTCAAATGACACATCCTATTTAACCGCTCCCTGATCATCATAGCTGCTTTATTAGCTTCTGAACTGATATCTGTAAGTGGAGAAGGTCTCCCGATGTGCATCGTCATACTGACGTCAGCCATTTCCAGTGCAAACTCCACATCATTCTTCCACTTCTTAAAATTGAAACCATTTAATGTCTCAATTGTAACAACATTGATGTTTATAGAAAAGGTGATTGTAAAATGGAAAAAACAATGTAAAGATCAGTACAAATGCAAAATAACAATGATACCTAAATCGTTAAAGCAGTATCTCTATTGATAATCCAATCACACATATTATGAAACACCTTTGGGCTGAATACATAATATATGTAATTAGACCCCCATATAAAAGCGATCAGAATACAAACTATCAACTCTCATGATACTATCACTTTTGGGTGAATAGATCATTTAAGCAATAATTTTCCTCCATCTAATGCCTTTATGAACATCTCAAAACCCTATATAAGGCCAACACCTTTGGGCAGAATAACCAAATATACGGCCAGAGACATCTCTTAACATGTGAGCAGAACAATCTAAAATACTGACTTGAAAGGCCACTTTAGTGACTATATTCTCATCAGTACCTTAGAAAGTCCACAAATACAAGGGTTACATCTTTATGTCATCCTCATATTCTATATGGGTATAATATATGTGAAAATCGATTATAAATGTAAAAAATAGATTTACAATTAAATAATCACATAATAATACTAAAAACATCATCTTTAAACTTTATTTGAGACTTTTATAAAATATTTCAATGAGAGTGACTATCATATTTTCTGAAAACCGAACCTACTGCACGAGACATAAAACTTTAAATATCTCCCTTATGTGCAATTCGGAGTACAAAAATACAATTAAAAGTAGCTTAAAAAAGCTTTGAAACTTTTTCAGAATCCAATTACCAAAGTAATAAATCCAGAAAAATTGGAAAAATCACTTTAAAAATTCTTCGACCTGGAAACTAACCCAAAAGGACTTGGGGTGACTTTACGGGAATTCTAAAATTTTCCTTTTCTTTTGTTGACTTTAGCATGACATCAACGCAGCACTGTGTGTTGACGTCAGCAAGCATCAACGTGTGTGTGAGTGAGGACACCTGCCAGATGCATCTGACACTTACGCAGCACGCACCCCCCAAGTGCACACGCGCGTTTATTGTATGGCACGTGCGTTGCGCGCACTGCCACGTGTCTTGATCCCTGCCATCTACGTGTCAAGACCAATGCTAGCACGTGTTATGCACATGCCAGCCATTCTGCTCTCGTAGGAGAGCGTGCCGCATGAGGCACGCGTATCCCTCAACCCGTGGAGCCGAAAACCATAATGAATGGAAACCGAAAAACCTTTGTTTCTGGCAAGCCAATTACGTAATCGCTCTGATACCACTATAACATGTAGAATAAACCTTATTACGTGTCCTGGATCGTTTATGAAAGAGTTAAAAACGAAGGAAATGTGGAATACTTGATTTTGGTTCCACCTGATGTTTCGAAGTAGTTTCTGAGGCCAAAACGAGCTCCAATCTCCCAGGACCTTTACGAAATGTGATCACCGATACTCAGTTAACGTCTTTCTTCAATTTTCTTAAGACGTAGCGCTTTTAACGGGTCAGATGATCCGTATGTTTACGAATTACATAAACAACTGAAGGAGACCTTAACTTTTATATATAATTTCCATATCTAGTTTCCCCATCATAGGCTCTATATGGGTCCGGTTTACACTAATCGGAATCTATTTTCCTCTTGAACTTTGACTCATTAATATAGATCATTTATTGAGCCACTTTATTACTTTTATTTAGATCAAATTACATAATTTGACCGATAAATTATTAAAAAATAAAAAATATAATTAATAGTTGTCTAATATTATAGAGAAGGACAAAATTATCCAATATTATAATCACGACAACAGCAGACCAAAGCATATGGACCTCGGAACGTATGTTTCTGGTTGATAGCCATATGTTTCACTAACCATATTCAGTACAGCTTTTAGTAGGGTCGACTTGTTTTCTCCCGTTGGAAACGAGCTTGGTTGATAATTAACATCTACTTCCTAAAGCGTTCATGTCAATAAGGGATCTAACATACATTAGTGAGCTAGTTGAGTGCAAGATTTCTGTGTCAACCCAAAAACATATTTTAAAAAAGAATTCAGAATTATTATTTTAAAAGATTTTATGATTATTATAATTTATATAGATTAAATTATGTCTATATATGAATAAATAATTTATGATCAAATAATTAACTTTATTTTAAGAATAAGAACCGTTAAATATGCTGTGAGATTATTTTGGCTACATCAATAAGCGAAGCGAATGTGTACTGGGAGTTTGTGTGGGGCAGTGCACGTATCCTGACAACTCAAATCTTCCGAGAAATTAATTAGTGACGCTGCTGATATCACAACAATTTTATAAGTCGATTGATAAAATGTTAGCTGCAAAAGAAGGGGGAGTTCATCAAGATGCTTGAATTAAGTAATAATAATTGTGTCCGACAATATTATAGCAATCAGCTACTTTATCTGACTATATGGCATAGTAGACACAGTTGTCTGCAATTTTTGCTAGATATTGGCCAGAACTGACATAAAATTGACGAGCTGAACTGCTCACCATATCTTCCCAACTGACTATATTTCAAAACACTGAACAAAAAGAACGAGGCACTTTTGGTGGATACTGCATAGTGGGGCGCACGAGCTCTTCAAAACTATAAAGAAAAATGAAATAATGAACAACCAGCATATGGCCTACTCCACACAATCTGGTTGCAGGAACGACTCATATGGCCTACTCCACACAATCTGGTTGCAGGAACGACTCTTGTAAGTAAGGGTTGGAAGTTATAAAAAGAGCATAACATCCAAGATGAATTCACATCCACAAGTCTAGAATATAGAATTGAATAAGTTAGTTGGTCCTCCCGCAGGTCCCGGAACAAAACTTTAATCTCTAACTGCACTGGCATACATGATCTCACTTGCTACACGTATTTACTTCATGTTAAAAAACCACATTGCCACCTCAAAATCAATCCAATCCTCGCTCCCTAACTTTGGCGTGAGTAGAAGGCATTGTAGGGTACTTGGCAATTACTCCTTCAATCCGTATTTTGGTTTCTTCGGTGGGTCCTAGAAGGGAATCCTCGTCAAAATTCGTCTCCTAAGATACTGCTTGTGACAGTCGGTTGCTAAAAATGTTATTGATCATCTGAAGTAATTACACGGCTCTAGCAAGTTTGATCCATTAACTTGAGCATCTAAGTCGATTTATCAACACTATACTCGTTTGATCCATTAATATTCAAGGTCTTTGTCATTTGAGATACAAGGATAGAATCCTACAAGATTACATCCATGACGATCCGCGGGTTTTCATAAATGGAGTTTGTTTCATATATTAAATAAAACTAAAGAGGAATTATTAATTTATGGACACGATTTGAGAGCAGATTATCTAAAAACATTTATTGTTTATTATATTATAAGGCCATCAATTCATGGAGGAACATCATTACAGCATTTTCCTTGATTTAGATACTATAGAAGAGGACATAAACACACAAGTGTCTTTATCAGGAAGTCTTCAAATTTTAGGTAGGTTTTTCTCTTATACTTCGTAGCAAAATGACTAATTGCATGGGTGAATATAGAGGAAGCCCAAGGAGTAATGCGGAGTTTGATCTTTGATCCCTTGGAATGGACAGACTTGTATTTAACCAATAGAAACCGACAAGTAACGTCATATGATTCAAGTCATTTAAGTTCAGTCACTAGGACAATCATAATATTGTCGAGGAATTATGGTCTGGTCATCTTTCTAATTAATCTTTAAAACTTGACTACAAAAGTTTATGAGCTACTTGTCTTGGGAGGGAAAGTTAAAAAGTGGTCCCAGGAAACACAAACATTGTTCTTGCCAAGGTCGCGAGCAACCAACGTAAGAGACTAAAAAGGGACAAACAGAGACCACAAATTTCTCAGGAATGTAAGAGCTCCCAGGGACCTGCTTCTTAAAGGCCAGCGACCTCATGGCCCTGCTATCTTTACCATTCTGCTAAAAAAAGAAACGACAAAAAAATTAGTTATCATTTGCTCACGATTTTTACCAATTGGGCCATGCAATGCAAGTCTGTCAGTATAGTCAGGAAAAAGTGACAAAAAGAAACCACGGTTTATACCAGGAGCTGGAGGTCACAGTCTGAGAAACCAGAGTACTTTGAGCATTCGTTGTATCTACCTTCGTCGTAAAAGTGTGCAGCTGTATCTCTCTTCTACGCCACAAACTTGTATTGGCCAGAGTAGGTATCTTCGTTCAAATACTAGGCTTTCTATGGACTACATTTCAAGTTGCCATTTTCCTGCTAAAAAATTGTTGTCTGGCTGTTGGAAAAATCATACCTAATCATTTTAAAGTGCAACTGTTTTGCCAGTTATCCGTGAACCATCTTCAACTTTACTTTCCACTTCAACCGTAAGACATTTGTTGCCAAACTCTTTCAGATTTCAATGTCTACATCTAATCATATCCCTTGCATTTCAGCTAGAAATATACTCCAGTGCGAGCTATGATTTGTTCACAATCTGAAGTTTATAGATCATTCAAGCAATTGAAGCTAGCTGCTTCTCTACATAATTATCATACATAACAATTTAATGGAATGAAATAGGTTAGCCATGCAGTTTTATTTCATTTTCTTTTCAACTCAATGTAATGCATAACACAAGTCTTAGTTATGCATCTCGGATCGAATGTGAAAGGGGAAAAAAAATAAAGAAATGTAAAAAATGCCTAATTTCGATTCCATGACTTTAAACGAGCTTTCTGAAGTCGAAATGAGCGCTATTCCACAGACACCTTCACGAGAGTTGCTCACAGAGACGTAATTAACGTCTTCCTGTAACTTTCTTAATACTTGAACCTCTGAATGGGTCAGAGTATCCGTACGTTTACGATTTGCTTAAACAGTTATAAGAGACCTTAACTTAATATTTATAGTATCCATATCAAGCCTCCCTATCACAGGTATAACAAGGGTTCGATTCACACTGACTGGAGTCCATTTTTCTCCTTGAACTTTAGCCCACTAACCCAGATTTTTTATTGGACCACTTTATTATCTTTATCCGAATCAAACTTGAGTAGCTTAACCAATAAAATGTAATTAATTCGTCCGACCAACGACGCGTTACTGGCTAAGCTTGGTTGGGCTCTGCTCACAAAACCCACTGCCTTATGGGTCCAGGTCCTTCGGGCCAAGTATAAGTTCGCTAACTCTCCGCTTCCCCTTACGATTTCCCATCTCGGGGTTTCGGTTATCTAGAAGGGGCTCTCCGCCTCTTGGCTTGTTGTTCGTCAGGGCCTCAAATGGGAGCTAGGTAATGGGCGGCGTGTCTTGTTTTGGTTGGATAACTGGTTGTCTGAATGGGGCCCTCTCATTCGGGTTGCCACCTCTCCCGTCCCTGATTCTCTTCGTGTCGTCACTGTCGCGGACCTCACAGATAGCCGGGGCCGCTGGCTTTGGCAGGAATTCCAACATTACCTACCGGCCACGGTTTTTTTGAGCTTGCCCTCTGCTGCCCAGGTGCACGTGGCGTCAAGGCCGATAGGGTGGTGTGGGCCCCGACCGCCCATGGGAGATTTACAATGGTGTCGGCCTATGACCTGATTGTCGGGAGCTCCCGGGGCTCTCCTCCCAAGCTCTGGGAGATTATTTGGAAATGGCTTGGTCCCTAAAGGATTCGTTCTTTCCTCTAGCTTGCTGCTAAACTTAAACTTCTGACAAACCAACACCGTGTGGCGCGTCAGATGACCTCCGATAATCGCTATCCGGTCTGTGGGCAGGTTAAAACTACTGTCCATGTGCTACGGGACTGTCCGCGGGTGGCAGCCTTGTGGAGACAGTTCCCCCAAGAGGTGATTTCCATGCAGTTCTTTCAGACCGCAATGGAGACGTGGCTCTAGTCTAACCTTACTAAGCAGGTCAGGGTGCATCAGCATGCGTGGGCCACTATCTATGGGGTCGAGTATTGGTTCCTTTGGTAGTGGCGGAACATCAGTCTCTTTGAGTCTGGTTTCACTTGGCAAGAGAATGGCACCCATGTTATACTCAAGTATGTCGAGTGGATCGATCGCGCTATGGAGACCTATGTTTTTCCCGCCCCAGGCATCCCCGTGGGTACCCTTGTGGGCTAGTCAAAACCCTCGGCGGAGTGGGTCAAGTCAACAAGGATGGCGCAGTTCAATCCAGGTCTCACACCATTTTCGCCGGAGGATTAATCCGTGATTGTCATGGCACTTGGTGTGGCGGGTTTCAACACAGCCTAGGTCGCGGTTCACCCTTAGAAGCGGAGCTTTGGGGTGTGTTTTATGGGCTTTAGTTGGCATGGGAGCACGGGTTCCGCCGGGTCATCGCCGAAGTTGACTCGCTGGAGGTTCTTAATATCCTCTCTGATCCTCATTTTGTGCTGATTGGGCTTTCTTTTTTGGTGTCAGGTATTCGCGAGCTCCTCCAACGTTCGTGGGAGACTCTTCTCCAGCATGTCTACCGGGAAGGCAACCAGTGTGCGGACAGATTGGCTCACCTTGCAGTCACCCTTCGCCCGGGCCTCTATACTCTTCAGAAGCTGCCTGCTAGCCTCGGGAAGCTGCTTTACAGCGATGCGGCCGGCACGCTGGACTCTAGAGCTTGATTTTGTTTTTCCTTGTAACAAAAAAAAGAAAATATCTAACATTCTTTTCCTTGGACAATAACTAATTACATTAGTTGTTACAAATGTAAAACTAATTTAAAATACAATTAAGTCATGTCACTGTATAAGTCAACCATATTAAAAAACTAGTTGATCCAAAGATAATAAAAGTCCATCATTCCATCCCACAAGGCTTTCGATACCAAAAATTATCAAATACATGTGTTATGTTTGACACAGATCTAATACAGTCACGCATATCTAATATCTCACTAAGATGATTGAGAAAATATAGTGTGACTAACTATGATGATACCTATATGATCTGAAATGTATCATCTTTCTGTTTGTTGGTCTCAATTTCTCTAAACTTTATACTAAATAGTATTAGAGAAATTCGTTGTCTCTCACTGAATGTTAAACCGCATTAAAGAAAACCTATTTTCTCTTACTGAATGCTAAACCGTATTAGAGAAAACCTTTATGAGATTAAACACTGTCTCCTTATGTCATGTCAAAATCCATGGATTTACATATTAAACTGTATGTATCCTAATGATATACGCCCAAGGTAAATATTAATAAATATGATCATCATTTTGTTATCATTCATAAATATTAACAAAATGATGATCATATTTATTAATAACACAAATGGTCATAATACCAAAGAAATATACAAATGTATAAGGAGCAAATACAGTGAACCCTAACTAACAGTATCTAAGGACTTCAATACACTTATACTGTATACATGTGTCTCAAAAACATGCAAGCAAAATCCTTTAGTGAAAGGATTAGCAAGCATATCCTTGGTCCTCAAATGCAAAACCTCAATGTCACCTTTCTATATCAATTCCTTTATGGTCAAATACTTAACTCCCAAATGCTTAGACCTGCGATGTTCTTATTGTTGTTACTGAACAACACCGTAAATAGATTATCACAATATAATTGAATAATTCTAGCTATTGAATCAACCACAGATAACTCAGAAATTAAGTTTGTGAGCCAAACTGCCTGCATGCATAGTCAAAGAAGCCACCAATGTCTACTTGACACTTTTCCACGATATTGCACCATCTACTATATGAAGATATAATCTGAAGTGGACTTTCTATCATCTAGACACATAGCAAAATCCAAATTTGTATACCCTATACTAAGTTAAGATTGTTGACCTCTCTGAATGTCAATATATAATCCTTAGTTCCCTTTAAATATCTCAACACTTTTTTAACTGTATTCTAGTGGTCTATTCCTAGGTTAGTCAAATATCTACCCAATAGTCCAATAGCAAATGTAATGTCCAGTATAGTACACACCTGGGCATACATCAAGCTACCAACCATACTAGAATAACACACTTTCTTCATAGCCTCTCTCTCGAAATCATTCTTTGGACATTGTGCCAAAGATAATTTATAACCATGAGAGATAGGTGCTGCAAAAATTTACAATAAGCCATATTAAACTTTAGAGCACTAACATAATGTATGCACTCTGCGAGAGGCCAAAGGAGTGTCAAGATTTGTCCTAAAGAATCTGAATAACTAGGACAAAAGACACATCACCAAGGTCTTTCATGTCATAATGCTTGGCCAAAAGTTACTTCACCTCATGCAATATGGTCAAGTCATTTGATGCAAGCAAGATATCATCCACATACAATAATAGGAAGATAATTTTGCTTCCCCTGACCTTGTAGTATAAGTATCTTTCAACTTTATTTTCCACAAAGCCAAAGGAGGTCATAACCTCATCAAACTTAAGGTACCACTGTTTAGAAACTTGTTTCAAACTGTACATCGATTTTCTCAATTTGCAAACCTTGTCAGACTTTTCTTGATCCTAAAATCCTTCAGATTTGGTCCATATAGACCTCTTCACAAAGGTCATCATTTAGGAAAGTGATTTTAACTTCCATCTGATGTAGCTTCATATCATAATGAGCTACTGTTGCTATGATCACTCTTAATGCATCCTTAAAGGATACAGGAAAGAAGGTAACATTAAATTCAACCCTAAGAGAAGGTAACATTAAATTCAACCCTATCTCTATAAGTGAACCCTCTGATAACCAATCGAGCTTTAAATTGCTCAAATTTATGCTATGTGTCCTTTTTGGTCTTAAACAACCATTTAAAACTGATGGGTTTGTAATTTTGAGGCAAATTAGCTAGCTCTAATACCTTGTTATGTTTCATGAATTGCATCTCATCATTTGTTACATCCCATCACAAATTTACATGGGGTCCAAAAACAGCTTCTGAAAAAGTAAATGGATCTGCAACATGTCCAATATCATAGTCTTATTCGCCTAAATAGACTATTATTCAAATGGAATAGCAGGTCATCTCAGTCTAGTGGATCTCCACAGCTACATGGGTTCTTGTACCTTAGGAACATCTGTTTATACTATTCCTATACAAACAAGATACTAAGACCTTGATCAACTAAATCTGACTGTATGAGTGGCAAATATGAAATAACTATAATATTCATCATGTTGTCATCTGAAGGGTAAGAAGGACCACCCTCATTAAAGACATCATATTTTAGAAACTTAGTTATTTGTGATTATACAATTTTAGACTCTCTTTCTCTATAGTAGAATCTGTAGCCTTTAGGGTGGTTAGGATTTCTAACTAAATAGCAAAGAGTAGAAAGAGTATGCAATTTACTTTCATGTGGATTATACAAGCATACCTCAGCAGGGCAACCCTATACATGAATATGTGCAAGGCTAGGCTTCCACCCTTTTGAAATCTTAAAAGATGTCTTTGACATTGACTTACTCAAGATTCTGTTAAGTATATACAATGCATTCTTGATGGATTTACCCTAAAGATAATCAAGTAGGTTAGTTTTGCACTGTATTGACCTTATCATGTCTTTTAGGGTGTGGTTACGCCTTTCGGCTACACCATTTGCTGAGGACTATCTGGCATAGTGAACTAAGTCATTATTTCACATATCTAGCAAACGAACCTTTTTCTTGTCCAGAAACCCCATGCTTGCTATAATACTCTCCTCTATGATCAGATATGACAATCTTGATAGATTTTTCCAATTGGTTCTCTACTTCAGCCTTAAAGATCTTGAATTTCTCAAGAACTTCAACCTTTTCTTTAAGTAAGAACACGTAACCATAACGGGAATAAACATTAATAAATGTCAGAAAATATCTCGAATTGCACAAGGTAGCTGTATAAGGTCCATTGATATCCGTATGTATGAGATCCAATAAGTCAAATGCTCGAGTTGGCTTCTTTTTCTTTATTTTGGTTAACTTACCTTTGCAATAGTTAACACATGTTTCCAGACCCTCAAAATCTAAAGTTAGGAGAATGTCATCCTTTATCAATCTCTTATCTCTCTCTCTGGAAATGTGGCTTAAGTGATTATGCCATAACATGTATAACTTTTCTTTAATCAGAGGTCTCTTTTGAGTAAATTGTTCAGCAATATATGAAGAATCATACATCTCATAGGGGTAAGACATATTCTATACAATCTATATGACAAGAAGGCAATATCAATATGTTTTGCATTGAAGGATAGCTCTACAATAGAAACATCAATGACAAAATGATAACCTTCTTTGTCTAACACTAATATAAGATTAGATTCTGTCGAAAGGATAGTATATAAAATGTGTCATATAATACAAGAACAAACCCCATATCGAGATTTAAACATACATCCCCCTAAAGACATTGCACTAACTTCTTCATTGTTGCCAACCATTAGTTTAGCCTCCCTTTTATTTGGCTTTCTCCTGGAAATGAACCCCTACATCGTGAAGGCAACATGATTAGATGCTCTACTATTTAGCCACCAAGAACTAGGTGTGGCTATAGTAAGATTAGATTTTTTAATTATATAAGCTAAGGAGTTACCTGACAGTTCTTGTTTTTCTTTCTAGGATTTATATTTCTAGTAATCGGACTTTTTATGTCCTTTCTTTTTGTAGAAGAAGCACATCATATTCTTCACATCTTGTTGACCTTTAACAATACTAGATTGACCAATATGCATATGCGGAGAGAATTTAGGTCTTTTATCTTTAAACCTTAGGGCTTGACCTTTCCCTTTCCTTTGGTTGATGCAAACAAGGCCATATAAGGAATATTCTTTAGCCTCTCCTTTTCTGCAACACAACGGATAATCAAATCATTGATGTTACAAGCCGCATCCTATGAATTATATGTAGCAACCAGAATACCAAACTTTGGAGGGAGTGTGTTTAAAGATTGTTGCACTATTAAAGCATCAGGAATCGGAACATTCAGTGCCTTCAACTTGCTCTAGAGGTGGACCATCCTAATTGTGTATTCTCACAGTCCCCCTTCTCTAATGTAAGTGTACCTTATAGAGAACAACTCCCTGATCAAGGTATTTATCTCTGTATTAGACGAGATCCTTTATCTCTAGGAGACATTATACAAGAATTCCTTTTCTATGTTCGTGTCCAAAAGTCCACTAAGCAAATGGTCCAAAATGGATCTCTTAATGGCTAGGTAACACATTCTGTTTAACTGATCCCAGACTGTATATGTTGCTTTATCAACTTCTGAGCTGACGGATATAGGTGGAGATGGCCTATCCATAATCAAGGCCATATTAATATCCTCCATCTTTATTGCAATCTCTACGTCCTCTTTCCACCTTTTAAAATTGAAACCAATTAGGGTTTCAATGGTGACATTGTTATTGTTTACAGAGAAGGTGATTGCAAAATTGACAATGTAAAGATCAACACAAATGTAAAATAACAATGATACTCAAAAACTATAAAATAATATATGTTCCGAGAATTCGATTACATATATCATGAAACACCTATGGGCTGAATACATAATACATGTAAATTAGACCTTCAAATAAAAGCGATTAGATTACATACCACTAACTCTCATGACACTACCACTTATAAATCATTTAAGTAATGACTTTCCTCTATCTAATGTCTTTATGCACATATCAAAATCTCATGTAAGGCTAACACCTGTGGGCAGAATAGCCAAACACAAGACCAGAGACATCTCTTAAATATGCAAGCAAAACAATCCAAATACTAACCCAAAAGGCCACTGTGGTGACTGCATTATCATCAACACTAAAAAAGATCCACAAACATAAAGGATACACCTATATGTTATCCTCAAATTCTATATAGGCATACAATATGTGACAATGTACCATGGATGTAAATTCTCATTATCATATACTAATAATGAAATCATTATCAATGAACTTTATTTGAGACTTTTGTTCCTACAAAATCTCAATTAGAGTGACTATCATACAATATCGTACACTAAGCTTACCACATGAGACACGAAAACCTCCTGTATCTCCCTCATGTCAAGGTCGAAACATGAAAATTCACTCAAAACTGGCTTTAGAATGCTTTATTTTCTTTTTCTGGAGTTAAACTTTATTTATTACCAATGTAATAAATCCAGAAAAATTTCAAAACTCACTTTTTATGAAAATTCTGAATTTTTTTTTAAGTTTTTTGACTGACGTCAGACTTCATGTGGAGTTGGAGGGCGCATGCAGTGCACGCTCCACACCTGATGCACCTCTGGATGCATCAGGTGCGTCTGTTGCACTTGCCAAACATGTATTGACTCGCGCACGCGCCTCATGCGTATAGACGCTTCACTGTTCTAGCGCATGTATTAAATGGGCCAGACACGCGTCCTCGCCCATACACCACGTGTTTGGATAGGTGGTTGGTGCGTGTGCACCACCTCTGGGCAGGTACTATTCACGAGCTAGCGCATGTATCACACGTGTGACATACGTCCTGCATCTCGCTATAGCACACGTCGCTCGTTACATGCCCTAGATCCACGGTCTTTGTGTGTGCATTGTGCACGTGTCGTACACGAGCCCGACGATCTCTTATACCTCGCTGGAAAATGGCAATTTTCGGCGAGTTTCAGGACATTTTCAACCCATTTTTTGATGTTAGCCACATATAGCACATATTCAAGCGTCTATACGCAAGAAAAAACTGAAAAACAAATTGTTTTTCTCCGAAGTCTTTATGGGAAAAAACCAAAAAGCCTACATTTTTGTCCATCCGATCATGTAACCGCTTTGATATCACGTGTGGTGCGTAACATGAGTCTTAGTTATGCATACCAGGTCGAACGTGACAGGGGAAAAAATGAAGAAATGCGAAAAATAACTGATTTCGGTTCCATGACTTTAGACGAAATTTCCTAAGCCGAAATGAGTGCTATTCCACCGACACCTTCACGAAAGTTGCTCACCGAGATGTAGTTAATGTGTTTCTGTAACTTTCTTAATATGTAAACTTCTGAATGAGTCATAGTATCAGTACGTTCAAGATTTGCTTAAACGACTATTGGAGACCTTAAGCTTATATTTATAGTATTCATATTGGGCCTCCCAATTACAGGTCTAATATGAGTCTGGTTCATATTGACCAGGGTCCCTTTTTCTCGCTACATTTCAACCTACTAACTCAGATTCTTTATTGAGTCACTTTATTATCTTTATCTAGATTAAACTTGAGTAACTTAACTGATAAGTTATTTTAAAACGTTAAAATGTAATTAATGCACTCAAGTCCTACTTAGCTATCATCCACTAAAATCTTGCATTTGAGTTAGCTTAAGATTGTCAGTCAAGGCGAAGTAATCATAATAGAATCCAAATTATGATCCACAAATCATTATCAATTACCAAAAATAGGCAAAACGATAGAAATGCATATTCTTTTGTCGAATGTGATGTGCGTAGCAAAACAACCAAGATCATCAACGTAAAAATGCGAAAATGGCCTCATCGAGGATTAAGTTAAAAAGGATAAATTTACGAATGCAACCACAGGGTGATTACTAGAATTTGAAGGGTAAGATCTAAAGGGGAGTTGGCCAAATAACTTCCACAATACTTCATTCTCCATTTCAACTATTACCACAAATCAAAACTTGGAAACCGTGGCAAGTTGCAAGGATATTGATGATAACCTCACTCCTTTATGGTGCAAAGCCGGCAGTCGTTATCTCTAATTGCTTGCTCTTCACTTATCATTTTCAAGTTAGATGGGAAGCATCTCGTCATGGTTTTGGCATTGATTTGGATGTAAGAGAAGGGAGTCACGGTTCTTATTCTACCTGTCTCTGGCCTCTTTTTTGGTCTTGAAGTAGTGGTTCTACTATCCAAGTGCCTTCAAATATTTGTTCTTCTGACATACTGTGGTACAATAAAATGTCGTAAATAAGGCACTGTATACGTATGACCGCAGTCTTCACTCATCCACTTTACCTACTATTGGCATATGGTTGACGGATAGCAGAAAAACAACAATCTCCATCCTTCAGACCACCGTCCAAAAGTTGAAAAGAAAATATATAAAACAAAAAGGCTTTGATTACTGCTCAAAAACACCTAACAGACTCGACTTTTGTTTCTTTATCATTGTCAAGTGTTAATTGACTTAAACCAACTTTTGTCATTACTTACTAATCAATTAAAATTCCAAGTTCAAAACTAGGCCACTTCTAAGTTACAAAATAGAGGGCTCGGAGGACTATTATATTAAATTATCCTTGAACTGGATACGAGTTATATTCGATACATTGGAGAACATACACTAGTTAGGTTGTAACTTAATACCAAAAAAATAATACAAATAGATTAAAGTGTTTACCTTAAAGCTTGAAGACAGACAATAATAGATAGACACCTGCACAAGCCAACTTTCTATAGCCATGTGGAGGGATATAAGCCCACAATTCCAACCTTAGACACTTTGACATGGGCAATTCTTAAAGAAATGAGCAAGTGAACCATAATTTAGTGATGGTGAAATTCAACAATCCATCTCTTTCTCCTGTATTGCTTGCTTGGATGTAGGGACTGAGATGGGTGTAGGACATTGCTTGCAAGCGTGACCTTTCATGCACTCCTGAAGGTCATTAATGTATGTTTTAATAACTTCCGTCTCTACTATACGCTCCAAAAATTTTCTGCTACATATAAATTACTGTACAAATTCTGTAAAGAACAATCAGGAAGTCTAAATGCCTGCTTCTCATGGTAAGATGTGAACTACTTTCATTTGTCTAGAACATTGGGCATGCTTCGTTCTTGCAATTTTATATGGAGCTAGCCTTTTCCCATAAGATGACCATAGGTCTCAAATTCAATATAATCAATACCCCAGATATGCCCACACTAAAGTAACAGATGAAATCCAAAGTTCAACATTATGTCTTCAAATGCATCAAGCATAAATTTCCAAGATGAATATTCATATCAGGTTGATGTCAAATTGTGGTCGAAAAATTTTCTTGGAGAAACTGGTAAAGTTCCTCTGCTACCAAAGTAGGATATTCCTCTTGTGGCAGAAGAGCACCTGGCACCTCAACGAATTTGTTGACTCCTTTGGCTTGTTTAAGCGCTTCCATCTCTGCCTTGGACCTCTTAGGAGATCCTGAGGTTGAGACAACAAGGATTGGTATCTTTCCATCCAAACGTGCAAAGAGTTCGATGAACTCATCTCGGGACTGAACAGGATCAAGGAGACCGGTCAAGAAAGCAGCAGGGGCATAACGAGCACCCTTCCTTTTAGTTAGTGCGTATCTACTTTCAATAATATCTGGGGTCACATTGGCAGAACTTGCATAAACATGTGATTTGTACTGGGATTCAATCGCCTTCATGTTGCTGACAAGCAGGCTATACATCATCCAACCTACACCTGGCGCCTGTAAAGTACCCCTAAGTAACCCGTACCTGGTAGGTTGAAGGACAAGAGAGATCATTTCAATCCAATCCACCAAACAAATACATACTGACAAGAAGATGACCCATCTAATATTAAATTGAAAGCTACATGAAGGTTCCACTGAGCAAACACAATCCGAAGTTTCGTTGAAGATCATAACAACCACAAAGAAATATCCCACCAGAGGGGGACTCATGATTTCTTTTAACATTGAAAGGACATCTAACTACACATTAGAAATCAATTGGTTGCATGCAAAAGATTATCTGGCATCCACGTGAATGATATTGAGATTTCAGAGGCATGAATAACTCTCATATTTTGTTGCATTCCACTTATATGGTGATAGTGAAGTTGGCCATACCTAGTCTCCATGCTGCTATCTCGACCAAAGACAATAGGAAGTGGACCAGCCCAAGTAGGTGCAACAGCAGCAATTGCTCTTGGCTTCACCAAACCTTTTTTGGCAGCACGAACTGCTATTGTGGCAGCATGGCCTCCTCCAAAGACCACAAAATTATCATCTGAATTGACCACACAAAATTTTAGCAAGAATTATTGCCTGATAAATTTAAATAGACATTACCTTATGTTAAAAGGTTAGGATATTAACAGTAAATGCTCTGCAACAAAGGGCACAAGAGGAGCAAAGAAACATATGTTGTGCTAAAGATTCAATGAACATTGTTATGTACCGTGAAGAACATGCCACAAGAAAGGCCATGGAAGGGCAGAAACACAGAAGTAAGAAAGAGATGAATTTTGATCAGAAGAACATTATTATAAAGTCCATAAATACTGTTCCTATAAAAATGAAATGAATACTCAATGGGCCTCAAAGATATCAAGAACCAACAGAACTTCCACTTCTGTTGAAGAGTCAGTTAAAGTTTCTATACATAAGGTTTGGAGAATGTGCATCATCACCAAATTATGAACAATCAATTATCAACAGATCCACCATAAGGGAATCTTCAAAAGGACAAGTTTGTTGAAACCAAAAGAAGGTTAACAAAAGTAGAATAGCCATTTGGGGTGTATAAATGGCAAACTTCTCAAGCTCCTGAACTTGACTTATAATTTTCATTTTCTGTATAACATCAATTGAACCCTAAAGTTTGGCAATTACAGACAATTAAGCAACAAATGTTAAAACACAGTTAAGTACATGAATTCAAATGATATGAAACCTCCTCCTCTTCATTAGAAACCATACTTAACAGGCCATAATGATATATGGTGTTAGGATTTTCATATCATTAGTGCATATTGACTTCAATGGCTAAAAAGTGTCACGTGCTGTATGTTGCTTCACTGTCCCAACATTTGTGGTTTAATTCGCTTTCAAATTCTTGGGCTTAACTAATTATGCTTCAAGCACAAAGGTTGAAATGGATATTGAATGAATAAATGGAACATTGTGACAAGATCAAAGATTTTATATCATGGTGACAAAGAGAAGAAAGCAGAGTTTAAACTTTCACAAACAAGCAAAAGAACACGTTATTCTTGTTACAGTTTCTTCTATTTCTTTAGGGATCTTGTGGGGCAATCACAGAAGCAAAGTGTTTCATCATTTATATAAGCATTTCATACTTGAAGCAATTTGGGGAAGATAAAGCATAAGCTAAATAGGATGTGCCCTAAGTAAAACAGGAATGAAGAAAAATGAAAGCAGTATAAGCGCTGAATGTAAAAGCATATACAGCAAGCATAAAAACATTTTTTTTCCCACCATAATTAGCAGCATCCTGGCTATCAAGACCATTAATAAAGCACTATATCAATGAGTACAAATATGCTCAACACAAATAGATAATAGTTTTAGCCACCTGCAAGGTTCCATGGACTATCTGGTGAATTTATGAAGTCAACCAAAAATTTCTCCATAATATCAGCACTGTAATCCATCTTTGGCCGGTCAGAGTAACCCAAACCAGGCCAATCAACAATTGGTGCCCGCCAATTGATTTTTCCTGCTCGTTGGACAATGTCCGTAGCCACTGATCTCCATTCTTCAATGGTACTAACATCAGAAATAGTTGGTACCATAAGGATGTTTTTGGCTGGATCCATACTTTCTCTAGCATGTTCTTCATAATAGATGCCTACAGATTTGTCTTTGAATTTCCACTGCCAGTTATTTGACTGAAAGCAGAAAGTTTATAAACAAAACAAACACAAGTTAGCTTTGATAATTATACAACGAATTGAGCAACATCAAAAACTAAAGTCAATTCACTTCCTGCTGATTGTTTGATACTTGATGACACTAGATAGATCATACAACAAACTAATCATATTCTTCACTTTGCAGCATATTGTTGTATCTGCATTTTGGAAAATGGACTAAATTTGTCCAACAGAAGCTATTGGGGAACCAGAAGACCTAATGTTCGTTTCGGGAGAGAAACTGATGATCTGTGGGTTCTCAAACAATTGTGTTATATGCATGACCCATTGACATGTGTCGTTTTGTTTCCTGATGGGGCTAGAGCCAATAAATAGGCAGGTTAGTTCCCGAATTCCAGAAATTATGGCTATTTGCACAGTGATAGAGAATTCAGTAGCCTGCTACTTATCAAGTTGATCTCTGTTTTACATTTCTCTTCACTTTCATCTAAAGCCGGCATTCATTATCAGTGTTTGGTCTTGTGAAATCTTAGACTTGGAATATGAAGCAAGAAAATATGGAAAACCAGGATGCGAAAATTTCTAAAGAACAACCCATGATTCTGTAACCCAATTTCAAAGCTGAATTTCACTGACATGCAAGAAAATCTTATTATCTGATCATTGCAATCGAGATTAATTGAGTATTCCAAACCTCTTTCCACACAAAAAAGTGCAAATTCTCAATTCCACTATGAGAACCACGTCCTTATCATCTCCACTTAGATAATTCACAAACGAACCTTTACTGAACGACACTAAATCAAGCAATTAACTCGTCTCAAATGTTCTTCCTGTTCTTAAGAACAAGCTTATAGTGACAACTCTCAAACAAACTATTGAAAGCCCACATCAAATCCGAAAAGATAAGAGCTTTGAGGCAATAGAAATACATAACAGATACATAAACCAGAAAATCAAATTCCTTTTGCTCATAATAAATAAAGGGCATTGAAGCGCACCTTAAATTCTACGCGAACTTTATCGGCCACGGAGGCTGTAGAGTGCTCAACGGAGGTTGAAGAAGCTTTGACCCAGATGGGTCTCAGAAAATGCGCTGTTTGAGAGTGAAATGGCTTGTAAGTTCTATAAGAAACGTTGGAGGATGGCGCTGACAACATAGGAGAGGAAACCATTGGTGTTTATGGGGTTTGTGGGTGTGGGGAGGTAGAACAGAGTTCCGAACTTTCAAGTGTGAACGCAGTACGAGCAGAGCATAAAGTCCACTCAGATTTTTGGTGTTTGTGTTGAAAAATCAGACAATCTTTGGAATTGCACAATTTACATGTCATGACTTTGGCCCAATGTTGTTGTTTTCGTTCATGTTCTTACTCTTTGACAGTAATAATTCATATCAATTCCAGAAACGTACACCGTGCAAGTTATATTTGAAAATTAATAAATTTCTAATTCATACTTTTTTAAATTGACCGCTTGGTTTGGTATCTTGTTAATAAAGAATTTTGTTATTAATGGTATCACAATTCATAATATTTGAATTTAATTGATAATGCATTAATAAATATTAGATAAAAATATATTTAGCTAATCAAAAAATAATTTTAAAATTTATCTAATATATAAGTAAAATTTTGAATTACTTAGATAGCATCAGTGCAACTACCCTTTCCAAAGTTGCGCTCGAAATGACCCATGAACAATATTATGTATTCAGAAGACAAAATAATTGGCTTTACTTAAAACTGAATTGCCACTGTCCTTTTGAAGTCATATGCTTGCTTTCTCTATTCTAAAATAGGGGTGGGATGGGGTTCAACTGTTTCCTTTAAAACAAAGTGATCTGGACCTCAACTGCTATTTCCCAATGGTACCATGTCCCAGTGGGCCTCTTGAGATTTTTCTTCTTCCTGGCTATAAAATTCATGTGTCCTCCATGCAAGAAGCATATACTTCTCTGTTTCAGTTGTTTCACCCTTCACCAGTAATCTCTGCACGAGCAAGAGCCACTCTTATAAGTGTGAAAGCGGCTTCTATCTCTAACCACAATCTCCAAATTATAGACCTGAGAAATAAGTTTCATCACCATATGGCAATCCCTGCAAATCCTCAAATTCTTTACTATTCTTATGGTCTTTCCTTTGCAGAACCTAGCTATCCCAAAAGCTACAGCCAGCTTTTCACTATGCATGGTGACTGAATTTTCCTTTTCTTCCAGCTCTATGTCATGCAAAACACTCCCAAGCTCTGGAGTATAACCTCCTGCCCTAAGCCTCAACATTATCTCCGTTAGCTTCTCATAAGCCTCTTCTGTAATCTTATCATGTTTTGCACCAGCTACAAAAGTATATATGATTCTATCAACTTCAATTGAGCTCCATCCGGGAGTTTTCTTCATTCCCTGGGAAGTCATTGCTCTCCTCACAGAGGCCATATCCTTCCATTTTCCGGCAACAGCATAAACATTTGACAACAGAATATGGTCACCCGAGTCACCGGGCTCTAACTCCGAAACTCTTTCCTTCACTTTCTCCGCTAACTTGACATCACCATGAATGCTGCAAGCCCCAAGAAGCGTCCGCCAAATAATAGCATTTGGCTGCAGTGGCATTTGACATATAAACTCATAAGCCTTTTGGACCTCGCCTGCTCGACCATATAGATCAACCATACAACCATAATGTTCAATAGATGGCTCCATGTTGTAGACGTGCTTCATTTTATCGAAAAATTCACAGCCCTGTTCAACCAGCCCAGCATGACTACAAGCATACAGAAGTGAAATCAGTGTGATCCCATCAGGCTTAATTCCAGACTCTTCCATCTCATGGAAAAGACTGATCGCCTCTTCTCCGTGACCATGCATTGCGAGCCCCACCATCATAGAAGTCCAAGTAATAATGCTCTTTTTCTCGGGCAGTCGTTCAAAGACCAGTTGAGCCATTCTAACATTCCCACACTTAGCATAAGTATCCAATAACACATTGTTCACTGATACAATCCAACCAAACCCAGCTTTCTCAATGAATCCATGCAGTATATTGGCAAAATCAAACGCCCCTGCTTGTGCACACGCTAAGAGCACCCCGGTTAAGCTGACCTCATTTGCCCTCACCCCCTCTCTTCTCAACTCTCTAAAATACTCAAAAGCCTCATCAAATAATCCACTATGAGCACACCCACCAATCACGGTACTCCAAGAAACGTCATCCTTATCTGGCATCTCCAGGAAAACTTCTTTTGCTAGCTCCAACTCCCCTGCTTTTACATGCCCTGCTAGCATCACATTCCAAGAGGTCAAGTCCCTAAAAGGCATAAAAAGAAACATTTGCCTCGCAACCTTCACATCTCCAGCCCTCATGTACGCCGTAAGCAGCGCATTCCAGGCGACAACATTCGGTTCGCGCATTTCCTCAAACACATTCCACGCAAAATCAATACACCCACATTCCCCATACATACTCACCAAACCAGTCCCAACAAAGAGATGGGTATTCAGCCCAATAGTTAAAGCTTGACAATGAAGCTGAATTCCACCCCTCAAAGACCTCAAATTGGCAGCCGCTTTAAGGGTAAACGCAAAAGAGAAGCTATCTGGAACGTGATAAACCGATTTCTCCCTCATCTCAACGAACAAAGCAATAGAATTATTGGGTCTATCTGATTCAACGAGGCCTCGAATCATCGAATTGTACATAAAGATATCTGGCTCTGGGGTATGACGAAAAAGCCTGCAAGCGTAGTCAATACCGTCGGGGACTAACACGGAGCAATGCAAGAGCAGTTTCCCGGCTATAGAGTGATGAGAGTCGAGGCCAGTCTTCAAAACAGTGGAGTGAACTTGCTTCAGAGAAATCAGAGTCTTGCAGTGATTTAACAAAGAAAGAATGAAGAACGGCTGTGAGCTGTTCATTACAGATAAAGGTTGCTCTCCTCCGACTGCATACTCATACAAGAGCTGTAATACACAATAGTAGTACGAGTCATTCTGCAACAGAGCAAGGCAACATGAAGATAGTAGCAACACCAACATGGGCACGTAGCGGTCACCAAATGATCAACCGACTACATCCAACTACACAGCAGCAAGCACCAGTCATCGACACTAACAAATGGAAGATGAGTATGTACACCGTATTTCATGAATCCTTCTCTCTCTATTTCATCATCATCCTAGCAATGGCTTGCTTGATCCTGCTAAAATTTGATCATTGAATTAAGCAACTTTTATTAAATTAGACAAAGAAATTTCAATAACTTATAACTATATTAAAATAAACATACGTTTCTTTAATGTTAGCTTTCCTTATCATCAAATATTGAGAGTATGCATGATTGTCTTATTCATTTTTATATAAATAATTGATACTATATCATGCTAAGTGTTAAGATGCCGTTTAAATTTTATATTATCAAGTTCTCAAAAATGACATTGACTTCAACATAGGCACCAATTTGGTCTTTAGTATTGTACGAAACTTATAACACAGGAACTTCAAATTAATAAAAAGGATCTATTTTGTCAAGGCATCTCTAAAGCATTAAATTAATAAAACCGGAACTTCAAATTAATAAAAAGGATCTATTTTGTCAAGGCATCTCTAAAGCATTAAATTAGTTTTTGCCTAATAAGAATATAACCCACCACCGTCATTATTCAGAAGACTTGCAAAACAAAATGGCTGAATAATGTTGTCAAGAATGGGATTCGAACCCATGCCCTTTCGGACCAGTACCTGAAACTGGCGCCTTAGACCAACTCGGCCATCT
>JANITX010000007.1:59450916-59463082 GCA_027564395.1 Erythroxylum ulei
CCTTATAACATCTTACTACTTTAATCCTTTAATCAAATTAACCTATGTCATAAAGTCTTACCCCACATTAACATAATTATTACCTCTGCAAAATAATCCCTTAAGGACCTTATAATTTCTCTAAATCATGCTTAATTTAACAAGAAAATTTCGGGGGCCAAAAACTCTAGCATCCGCAATAATATGATCTAGTATGATAAAAAAATTTCTTTTGATGCACGCTAACGTTATTGTACTTTATTGTGCTTCTACTCATGTGAACTTGTGTTGTTATTTATCTTTTTAAGATTTTTACATTTATTTTTGTCATTAATGGTTAGAATTATGTGTGATATGAGGGCTTTGACTTTTTAAGTTTCACATATCGATCAAGTGCCCATTCAATTCGTGACAAAGTTAGCATTAAGTCCTAGGTTAAAAGATTTGAGGAATAGTATATCATTTTACTTATTACTATGGACACATAGGAATTTAATCCCTTTTTAAAATAGATTCCTTACTTAGAATACTCATCTGTTTTAATCAATGGTACTAACCATTCCTTTGCTTCCTTTGTGAGCATGAACAAACGTGCATGATTTCTTGCTCAACTTAGCCAAGAGGCCCACGTTAAGGCCTCAATGCAAAATGAGGTGCCTACCCCTACTGCCTAAATTGGGATGACGACTCAAACGGAACCTATAGAAGAGCCAGAGATGTCATAAGGAGTTCCTAAGGTGCCTGCATTTGACATATAAGCAATTGTAATAGGAATAGAAGCTAACAATGACATGTTCTAATATTTAATTGATGATGATTATTTAGAAAATGATGATAATGTAACAACAAACCCCACCACCACCTATAACCCTAAAATAGGAGAGGTCAGATTTACAATTGTCAATGGCATATTTTAGGTTTTACTCCGTAGAGTTTGACGAAACTAGACCTAGGGAGGCCATTAATTACCTCGATAAGGTGGAGATGCAAGGCAGGAGGTTACACTGCTTTGATATCCAACTGGTGGGTTTAGTGGAGATGTCTTTGCAGGGAGTGTCCAAGGATTGGTATCAAGACCACACCCTTCCATAATTGGATGTAGTGACCTAGTTGTAGTTTAGGGAGAGGTTTATGGATTGTTTCCTCTCCTTCTTAAATCAAAAGGCACTCATTTTAGAGTTCTAAAATCTACACTGGGGAGATAAAATGGTGGATGAATATGCCACTAATTTCATTCGATCAAGTCGATTTACCCCAAAGATTGTTTTAGATGAGATGAGGAAGAACAACTAACATGTACTCGGGTTAGGACCCTCTTATCGTTATCATAAATCTAAGTTATTGAGATAAGTTCTCTACTCTGGAGGATATGGATAAACAGTTAGAAAGGGACCTCATAGAGCAAGGTGTTTTGTTTATTCGAGAGCAGCATGAGAGGCTTTTAATAAGACCTTCCAATTTTTTGCAATAGCAGATGTAACAATCAAACCTTTTGCTAGGGTAAAGTCAAAGTGGAAGCCCTCAACAGAGGGCTATTCAAATATATAGAAAGGTGAGATCTAGTTGTAAACAACTAGGAGAATTTCAATTTATTGCTTGGAGTAGGAAGTAGTAGTAGCAAAAGAAGCTCTGGATGTAATAATTTAAGCTCGATATCCCCTATTTGCTAGTATTGTGGTAGGGCATACCAAGGCCTATCATAAATACCATTAGGAGACTACTACAGATGTGGACAATATCAGTAATAGATTAGGAACTGTCTAACAATGAGATACCAACAAACCTATTCTAGTGTCGCACAGTCTCCATTTTAATAGCCACAAGGGAGACCATAGTTTGATTCGTAGTATAAGCGAGGTTTTAAGTTAGATATGGAGATCGTAGTCAGGGATAGTCCTCTAATTTTCTGCATACAGGTTGTAGCCAGAATAATATTTTCACCCTCACCCTTCAAGATGCAAAAGTTTAAAACTTAATGGTATGTAGTATTCTTCTTGTCTTTATATTAGAAACTAAAATTCAAATAGATCTGGAAGTGGCCCTTTCTTTTATATCGCCCAACTTTGCTATGAAACTAAAAGTAGTACTAGATAAGATGGAAGAATCCTTGTCTGTATCCACACCTTTTAATGATTCTATAGATGTGGATTTGATCTACTAATATATTGTGGACATTAATGGTAGGATATTAGCAGTGAATTTTATAGTGCTACTGGATATAGATTTTGAGTTAATATCAAGGATGGATTGGTTGTTTAGTCATTATGCCACCCTGGTCTGTAGAGAGAAGAAAGTGGTCTTTTAAATTATGGGCAAGGTAGAGTTTATTTTTTAGGGAGATAAAAGGACCATCCCATCCAACATAGTGTCCAATAAGATGCTCAAATAGGGGACAAGGGTTCTTATCCTCAAAAAGTGATACCTTTGTAGAAATTAACAGCCTAAAAAATGTTCTAGTAGTTCAAAAGTTTCCAGATTTATTTCCTAAAGAGTTACCAAGGCTACCTCCAGATAGAGATTTTGAGTTCTGCATTGATCTAGTACCTGGTACAACTCTAATTTCTATTCCTCCATATAGAATGACACCTATAAAGTTTAAAAACAAATAAAAGAACAACTGCAATAATTATTAGATAAGGGTTTCACCAGGCCTAACACATCACCATAGGTATTCTGGTACTATTTATAAAGAAAAAAGATGGCTATCATTGGTTGTGTACTGACTACAAGTAATTAAATAAGGTGACCATCTGTTACATATATCTACTAGTCTGAATTGAGCTTCTGTTCCATTAATTTCAAGATGCTAGGTACTTTTCTAAATCAACGTGAGGTCCAAATATCATCAGCTAAGGATCAAAGGAGGACATACCTAGAATTGCCTTCAGGACTCGATATAGCGATTGTGAATTCCTAATAATGTAATTTGGCCTTATTAATACTCCAATAGCTTTCATGGGTCTAATTAATAGTGTGTTTAAACCATTCTTATATAGGTTTATAATTATCTTTATCGACAATATTTTGGTGTATTCATGTGTAGATAATGAGCATGCCTAACATTTGAGAGTGGTGTTATGGACACTTCGAAAACATCAGTTATATGTGTGAATTTTAGCTTAAGAGTGCCATATTCTTATGACATGTGGTATCTTAGGAGGGGATATAAGTGGATCTGAAAAAAGGTGGAAGCTGTAACAAAATGGGAAATATAAAAGATAGTGATAAAAGTGTAAAGCTTTTGGTATTGGTAGGCTACTATCGAAGATTTACCCAAGACTTTTCCAAGATAGCAGCCTCATTAACACATATGATGAAAAAGAATGCATAGTTCATTTGGTCTGATGCATATTAGGAGAGCTTTCAAAAATTGAAAGAGTGTTTAACTACAACTCTAGTGTTGGTGTTACCAATTCAAGATGGAGGATTTTAATTGTACTGTGATGCTTTGAGAATTGGTCTAAGATGCGTGTTGATGCAAAATGGTAAGGTGATTTCTTATGCTTCTAAGAAGTTTAAAAAATATGAGCAAAATTACCCTACCTATGATTTAGAGATGGTTGTAGAGATCTTTATAAAACATCCGGCCTCTTAAAATTGTTAAGAGATTAAACTGTTAGATTGAGTCCCATGAGTTATTTCATTTAAGAAATTACGAGGTGCATTTCATTCACATGCATAATATTCATATACATATATGAATCATGATTTAGAAAACATTGCAAGATAGTATATGCACTCAATTGACATATTCTAGGTATGGAATGAAAATGAATGTGATATGAATGTACATTCCCAATGTTTTGCATTTTGATTTACCAATAACATGAATTGATGGACTATAATTAGTGAATTGGGAATTTATTGTTACAATTGAGTAATTGATGAGGTGATATGTGCATCTAGTCTAAGAAAAATATTAAAATATTAAAGAGCAAGATAAATTGATACATGGGAATTTAGGTTGATTATGCCTATGAAATGGTGACATGTGGCATTGGGAATAAGTGACAAATGACTTAGTTAAATGGATGACAAGTGGCTTGAGTATAATTGAGAAAATTGGCCCTTTAAGTTTTCTACAAATGGCACTTTAGACTTGTGACGTGTGGAGCAATAGAATGGTGACATGTGTAGCTTTATAAATGGTGACGTGTAGCTTTACAAATGGTGACATATATAGCCTTATAATTGGTGACATGTGTAGCATGACAATTGATGACATATGTAGCCTTACAAGTAGTGACATATTGAGGCTTAAATGAGTGACATGTGGAGCCTAAAGTAAGTGACACATGGACCAATAAAATAGTAACATATGGACCAATAGAAGGATAACATATGTACCAATAGAATGGTGACACATGGACCAATGGAATGGTAACATATGGATTAGTTTGACTTCCTTTAAATTTTTTAGAGAAAATGGATGAAAAAGACAATATAAGTGAGAGTGAAGGTCAGCCATAAGGTTAGAAGAGGGAGAAAAACGAAAATGAGAAAAGAAGGAGAGAAAAAGGGGAAGAGAAGAGGAGAAGGAAAGAAGTTATCAAGGTAAGTTGAAATTCCGGTTTCAATTTCATCTTTCTCTTTCGATCTATCTTTCATATTCTTAAAGCACTAATTTGAAGAAACTCAAAGAATGAAAGTTGTAGATATAGGTCTTAACTTGACCTTTGTGAAAGTGTCTTGACAAAATAGTGACTAGAGCTCGAGTTATGCTTATTTCCCTAATACTGCCTGTGATAGACCCCTGTGCAGGAACCTTGTATCATTTCCTGATTTGTGAGGACCTTAGAGCTTGAATTATTGAAAGGATAAAACATAAAAAATGATTATTGATGTCTTATTAATGCTTCTATGAAACGGTTTTGTTAGGAGATATATTGATAATGATTTCTTAAGGGTTGAGTATTGGTTGTCAGTCTGTTTCTTACCAAAAACAGGATATAATTTGGATGGAGATTATATTTTAAAGGGAGATGTTGTTTGTGTAATTTTTGGATATATTAAGGCTAATGGAATTCTAGTTTTCTGGGGCTTAAGAATCATGGAATTTGGATTTTGTAGAGGGAGTTGTGATTATAATAAGACAGCTTGTTGATAAACGAACATTAGAAAGAAAAGGATGTAAACATTGCATATAAGGTTAGGTTAGCTTGATGGTTGAGGAGACATTGAGCTAAATTAGTAAATAAATTATTAACCTATTGTCATATGTTAGAATAACATTTATAATGATTGATTAAGGATGAATTTGGTTGTGGTGGTGTATGAATATGAGATACATGTTTAAGAAGTAAATACATTATATATTTGTATATATAAAGGTTCGGGAGCTATTGATCAAAGAGCTCGTACTGAGGATTGTTGAAGTCAAGAGAGTGTAAACCTTTTTTTGAGGTGAGTTGGGGAAACCATATCTCTCAAATAGGATTAAGACATCCCAAGACATGCATGATGACTTGTATGTGAATTTTGAATGTAGGTAATGCATAATAGAATTAAATCTCAAATACATGTTAATATACTTGTGTATTTAATAAACGACATTGTTTTGAATAACTCTTTACACTTGGAGTGCAACTGATCTTTTTATTACGTATTTTGAGAAATTATTTTGTTTTCATCAAACCTGCACTTGAAGTCCAAAGGAAAAATTTTTATTTTCTAAAACTACATTTTTGAACAACTTTGTACTTGGAGTGCAAAAGATGACTTTTATTGCAAGAAATAATGTTTTTGAACTTACATATGCATAATCGAGTCATGTATGCTATGTGTATATGTTCTCATTTGGCTTAAAGCCGTAGTAAGGTTCCATTTTATCGATTGCACTGATAAATAAAGGCGTGGTGCCTTACTTGATTTTATTACTTAATATTTGTATATGACTTTTGTGATTAGTGAGGTAACAATTGACCATTCATGTGCGAGGCATAATAGATTAAGCAACCTCCATACCCTTGACGCTGGTATATAAAAGTCTAGTCCCTGTATCAACAACTTTCTATGGGACTTGCGGGTGATTGCACACCTAGAAGTCTGGTCATCAACAAGGTCATTACCTAGGGTCATAACACTCTTGTCGACGATAGTCTGGACTCACCACGGATGAAAGTCGAGCTAACATTGGGAATCAGTTAGTGTGCACATTAATTTTGCCGACTAGTGGTGACACACATGATTGTTTTGGCCTATTATAAGATTTTGTTTCCTAACGAAATTTGATTTATACATGTGTGATGCTTTTCTTCTTTTATGTAACGAAACTCGAACCTATGTTCACTGGATGAGTGATTAATAAGCTAGGCCTATATGGTTCGTCACTAGTATATGTTGAGTCATAAGCTAGGCCTATATGTTTCTATGTCATGTATGTTCACTTTATAGGTGGTTATGTGTATGCTAGATGTGTAAAAAACCTATCCTTAGGTTATCTAAACCGTCTTGGTGTGTATCAGGTTCTGTTTACAATATATATTTTTCCTACTCATTGAGTACACAGCGTACTCACCCCCTCTGCTTTTCCAATCATGCAGGTTAATTTGGTAAGCTTGAAGCTCTGAGTGTATCATATGATCTTTTGACATTTTCGAGGCATTACCGCACGTGGGTGGTAGTCTTTGCTTTGTACTTTTGTTGTATAGTGGCTCATCAACTGTTTTTATTAAGTTGGTTATGTTGATATGCTTTATGATTTTGTAAATTAACTTTTGACTATCTTGTGATTTGTAAATGACCTTATGTATAAACCTTTTGTACTGTTATTGAGATTGCTCGTGAGTGAACTTAAAAGTCCAGAAGTTGTGGTAAAGTTTTAAATGTGAATATAGAAGTGCGTTTAAAACTGATTTATAGGTATTTTAATTGAGTTTTGGGATTTTCAAAGTATAGTCATTGTGTTGTCCAAATGTTTTCAAAGGATATTCAGTTAGCCTTGCATAGTCGAGTTAAGGATATCGTGAGTATCCTTAGCCTGGGTATGCGGGAGTTGTCATTTTCCTGATGTGGTTTGGGCCGTGACAAACATGCTAGTACTATAAAAGACCCTCGAGATGTTAAAAGGAGTATACATTATTCCTTCTTTAAAAATAAGGGACATAAAAAACTTTCATAAAATATAAAATCTAGAAAGGGAAACAAAAACTATAAGGTAACTCTTTTAGCTTTTGTTATTCACAAATCTAATATTATTATATCCACTTCTTATTTCCAATTGCTAGATAGTTGGGCTTCTATTTATATTGCCTCCATAATATAGGGATTCGTATTATATAGGCAACTATCTAAAGATGATTGTAAACTAATGGTTGGCCATAATAAAGAAGTTGATATCGTCTCTGTTAGAGTTAATTGTTTGAATTTAGATACTAGTTTTAAACTTATTTTATATGACACTTCTTATATACCATCTTTTAGATGAAAATTGGTTTTTGTATTGATTTTAGAAAAATAAGGTTACAATTTTGTAATTGCAAATTCCAGTGTATGTTTTATCTTTCAATATAAAACATGTTGATACAACTTTCTTATCGTATGACTTATATAAAATATGTCTAACCCCTGATGATGTTTATACTTCTTAATCTATTATTGAATAGGTTATTTGTAAATGACCTATGATAAAAGATAAATCATACATATTATGACATAAAAGGTTAGGCCACATTTTTATAGACAGAGTTAAAATATTGATTAACGATAACATTCTTCTAAATTTAGATTCTAATGATCTAGAGATATGTATTAATCATTATAGGGATAAACTGACCAAAATAAAGAAAAAGAGGTCAACTCATAGTTATAGTTTACTAAAAATTATTCATTCTAATATTTGTGGCCCTTATTCATTTATTATTTGTAATTCTAGATATTTTCTGACTTTAATTGGTGATTATCCTCATTATGCTTATATCTTCTTGATTAATAAAAAATATAAAGTTCTTAATAAATTCAAGGTTTTTAAGACTAAGGATGAGAACTAATATAAAAAATCAATCAAGATTGTCAAATATGAGCATATAGGTAAGTATTATAACATGCATGGAGTTTTATGACAAGAAAAAGTTTGCCAAATACTTAGAATCGTGTGAAATGGTGACTTAGTTCACTAAGACAGGTATTATTGAACATAATGATGTGGTCACAAGGCAAAAGTGCATACTAAAGGATATGATGAGGAGTATACAACAAGGCTAACCTTTTAGATTACTTTTAAGGTGAAGCCATAACATGTCGATATTAAAGACACCTTTTAAACTTTGGAAAGGGTAGAACTAAGCCTTACTCATCTTTATGTATTTGGTTACCTTATTAAAGTACATCTGCATAATCTTAATAATTATTGTTCAACTTGATAATATTTTTTAGGTTATCTTGACCATTATAAAGGTTATAGATTTTACTATAAAGAGGAAAGATCCATAATTATAGAGTCATAAATAGCTAAGTTTTTGGAACATGATGTTTATGATGAAGATGGTCCTTCTCATATTTCAGATGACAGTAGAGTCAATACAACTACTATTTCATATCCTTCACCCATTAAGCTAAGGTTAGTGGATCCTGTACTTAATGACATTCTAGTATAAGAATAAGAACTAATACAATTACAAAATGTAGTTCTTATGGTGCAAGATTAACTTGAACTAATTTAGTTAAAAAGATTTTTTAAAGTAAGGAGATCCGTAATATCATCTCAATAAATAGTCTATTTGGGTGAAAATGACTATGATATAGGTCATGTTATAGATATAGTTACTTTTCCAAATGCTATTTCTAATCCTCATATTGAGTTATGATGTGATGAAATGAGGAATGAGGTAGTCCAGCATAATCTAGTATGTGGGCTTGTAGATTTAACTCATAATTATAAAAATCCTAAGAATGACTCTCAAAGTAAATATGAAGAGTTTAAAGCTAGATTGAAGTCTAGGTTTCACTCGAAGAAGGAATAGACTTTAATGTTACCTTCTCTAATGCGTTTTGAGTGATTATGGCAATAGTAGCTTATTATAATATGGAACTACATCAGATGGATGTCAAAACCACTTTTGTAAATGGAGACCTTTTATAAGGAGGTTTATATGAAACAACCTTAAGGGTTCTGTGATTATTACAAGAGTTATATGTATTTAAATTGAGGAAATTTTTATACGTATTGAAACATACTTCTTGATAGTGGCACCTGAAGATTACCTCATTTGGCTTCATAAAGACTAAAGTTGAAGGATGCATGTACTACAAGGTAAAAGGGAGCGTGAATTATCTTTATACTTTTGTATGTGTATGATGACTTTCTTGCATCAAATGACTGGATTATGTTATATGAGGTTAAGTAAATGTTGGCCAAGCATTTTGGCATGAATGAACTTAGTGAGACACCTTTTGCCCTTAGTATTCAGATTCACCTAAACATGTCTTAAAACTAGTTAGGTCTCTAATAAAAACATAAATTGAGTAAGTGTTACAAAGTGTTAAAATGGAGAATTTTAAACCTCGTGCAACATTAATCTTTTATGAAGAGAGATTGTATTTGGAATATTTTCCAAAAAATGAAATAAAGGAGAAGCCATAAAGAACATTCCTTATTATAGTGTTATTCGTAGCCTGATGTATGCTCAGTGTCCACTAGACTAAGCATTGCATTTGTTTTTGGACTATTTGGGTAGTTATCTATCTAACCTATATGTAGCCACTAGAATGTAGTCAAATGAAATTTAAGATATTTTTAGGGAATAAAGGAATAAATACTGAAATTAAAGAGAGTTAATGATTTAAACCTTATTGGTTATATTTACTATGTGTTTAGATGATAGGAAGTCTATATTAGGTCACATTTTTATGTTAACAAATGGTGCTATTTTATAGAAAAGTTTTAAGCAGACACTTGTGACCTCTTCAACTATGCATATGGAGTTTATTACATGCTATGGAACTATTTCACAGGAAATTTGGTAAAGAAACTTAATATTTAATTGTTTGTGGATGATTCAGTGTCTAGACCTTATGATTGTACTATAATGATCTTTCTATTATATTATTTAATAATAACAATAAGAATATTATAGGGTAATGACAAGAATGTTATAATGTCTATGTATTTAAAGGTCAAGTTTTTGACCATTAAGAAACTTGTATAGAATGTTGACTTCATTGTGAAGCACATTTTAGCTAAGCATATGTTGGTTAATCTACTAACTAAGGGACTTTGTCTAGCCATTTTTAAGAGACATGTCTACAACATACGGTTGTTAAAGTCCTATAACACTGTTTGTTAGAGATCATTATATTTTTACTACTAATACAATTATATTTTCATGTATTATGGCAACATTAATTATTTATATATGTTGATGATCATCATTTTGCTCTCAGTTATACATATTATTTTACGCTATCATAATACATGTGTAAGCATTAAGATTTGTGCAAATTTTAAGCATATTATTAGTAATGTGCATGTATATAGTTTGACCATGATACTATGTCTGTTGACACATAAAGATATCTCAAGATATATATTTATATACAAGTTGTATCATACATTATGAGATCAATTTTTAACCCTATAAAGGTTTTCTTTAACGTGGTTTAGCATATAGAGAGATGAAATATAAATATATATATATATATATATATTTAATACAGTTTAACATTGACCATGAGAAAAATTTTCTCATAAATTTAAGAGAAATTAATATTGACAAAAGAGGTATATTACTTTACAAATCATACAAGTAATATTGTTGTTTATGACACTCCATTTTCTCATTCATGTTAGTAACTTTATTACATACACGTGATTATATTAGCTCTATAATGCACTTTATACATTGTGTTTTTTGATAAGTTTGGTTATGGAAAGTTTTATGGGATCAAGTAATGAACTTTCGTTATGTTTGAATCAAATGATTTTAAAGGTCGACTAATATAAGTTTTATTCTCTTAGTCTTCATTATTTTTCTTATTATATATACATAATTATTAATATTTTTTAAGGGGAAGAATGTTAATTTTAATCGTATTTAGATATTTATTAATTACAAAATTTTAAAGTTAAAGTTAAGAAGAATTAAAATTTGATCATGTATAAAAATAATAATAAAGCATCCTAATAAAGAATCTTGTTAAGGGCTTGTTTGTTTCAATTTTTTTCTTGTTTTTTGTTGTGTTTTTCATAGAAAAAGCAAAAAGTCATTACAATATTTTTGGTTGAATATTTTTATCATTTTTTTTTAAAATAAAAAAACCACAAAAACTTTTAAAAATGTAAAAAAGATTTTTTTAATATTTTGCAACAGGTTTTCACACGTTTTCGTTTATACTTCCTTCTCTTATAAACTGTAACACCCACATACCTCCTGGGAGGATATGTAAATGCCATTCAAAACAGAACTAAAACATGCCTAACAACATAAAGCACTTCCAGAAACTTAAGCAAACATACATTACATATCATTAGATGATGTTATAAACAAAACATATCAAACATATTGTACTATTCCAAATACATGCCATAAGTTTAAAATCCATCATGTATTAAGGTTATTACAAACCATTAAAAAAATACAAAATACACCATGTCTCATACATTGAAATACAACTCAAACTTAAACACAAACAAAGAACTCAAACAAAACAACTTCCAAAATAGAACACATTTTTCTTGGCCACTACGGTAGTCTTTGTCCCAATCTTTAAAGCTTCTTATCAGAACCTACACAGAGGCAAAACCACCGTGATAAGCATAAAGCTTAGTGGGAAATAACTAAACATAATGCATAATGGTAACTGTTTCTAACGGTCGTCTAACATTCATATATACATATTCAAATCATATCACAATAATCTTTAATTGTTCATATTACAGAGTAATCCAAACATTATGTCTAAAAAAAATATGATTCATCAATACAAAACATTCTTACATCAAAACAAAACTCATAAATATTAGAACAAAATGTACAAGTATCAAACTTGAATACCAAAATAGGAGAAAATCCTTTCAAATCAAAATATGACTCGTATCAGATCAAAATATGTTTTGTATCAAATCATAGCTTATCTTGTATCAGATCAGAACTTGTTTATATCAAAATTGAACATGTATCATAATACAAAATAAGTTAGCCTACTAATCCTTTTTATAGAAATGGATAATTGGACCAGAACAGGAGAGACA
>JANITX010000007.1:59528862-59540389 GCA_027564395.1 Erythroxylum ulei
GATGCCGCGGTATAACCCGCAAACACATGCCGGGGTATAACCCCCAAACACCTACGGGTGGGGTGTGGGGTCCAACAATTAGACATGTTACAGATCCAGTTAATTTTATAGAAGTTATTTATGGACTCAATGGGAATGTGTGATGGGATGCAATAAATGACGAGATGCAATCTATAAAGCATAGTAAGGTTTGGGAGCCAGTTGATTTATATCAGAACTGCAAACTTGTCAATTGTAAATGAAGTTTTTAGACCTAAAGGATTTTGAGATAAAGTTCAACAATTTATGGGCTCGCTCAGTTGCCTAATGGTTCACTCAGGGAGAAAGGTTGACTTTTTGTTACCTTTTTCTCTCGTATCCTTGTAGGATACATTTTGAGTAATTAAGGCAATTGTAGCTCATGATGATATAGAGTTATATCAGATGGCTGAATAAAGACCTTTACGAAGTGATCTATATGGTACAAATTGAAGCATTGTAGGATCCAGATAGAATTGACATGGTTTGCGCGTTAAGCAGATCAATATATAACTTATATCTAACCTCCTAAAAGTGATACCTTACATTTGATAAGGTTTGGCCTCTTTCGACTTCATGGAAAATAAAGTTAAAAAGATGCTTCTACTATGAGGTTGGGGAGAGGAAAGTTATCTTTATATCACTGCATGTGGATTATATATTGCCACATCAAATTACTTGACCATGTTGTATGCGGTTAAGCAACTTTTGGTTAAGAACTTTGACATAAAGGACCTTAGTGTATCATCTTCTATCCTGAGTATTTAGATTCATTAGGACAGATCTCAACACTCATCAGACCTCTCACAGAGTGCATAAATTAAGTATATGTTACAAAGGTTTAATACGGTTAACAGTAAACCTGTCGTAACACCTATCTCTTATAGTGAGAGAAAATCTTTGGCAAAGTATCCAAAGAATAAAATAAAGAGAGAGGTTATGAGGAATGTTCCGTATACTAGTACGGTGTAACCTAATGTATGTTTGAGTATGTATTAGGCGGGACATTGCATCTACTGTTAGACTATTTGGTCAATATCTGGTTAACCCAGGTGTAGATCATTGGAATACAGTCAAGCAAATGTTGAGATACTTAAAGGAAATCAAGGATTATATGTTGACATAGTTAAAAGTCAACAGACTAAACCTTGTAGGGAATTCAGATTCAGATTTTAGTCATATGTCTAGATGATCGAAAGTCAACTTAAGGTTACAGTTTTAAGTTTGTAGATAGTACAATGTCATGGAAGTGTGTCAACTAGACACGGGTAACTTCCTCAACTATGCATACAGAGTGAATGCTATGGGGCTGCTTCACAGATGGTTTAGCTCAGAAACTCGATTTTTGAGTTGCCTGTGGTTGAGTTAGTGGCTAGACCTATTCGGTTGTACTGTGATAATCTTGCTGCTGTGTTGTTTAATAACAACTAAGAATATCACAGGATCTTAGCATTTAAAAGTCAATTATTTGGTTATAAAGGTATTAAGGTTTCGAGCATTTAGAGACTGAGGAAATGTTAGTCGATCCTTTAACCAAAGGACTTCACTCACTTGTATTTGTGACACAAGTATACAGTATGGGTGTTAGGAAGTACTTAGACACTATTAGTTAATGGATCGTTATGTTTGCTCCATGTACTTTTGTACATTTTGATGTATTATGACAGTGTCTTAAGATTTGTTTATCCTTTATCTTTTATCCTTTATCCTCAATAAAGATGATCATCATTTATCCTCAATAATATGTATTATCATATATTGTCATAATACATATAAAAATCTTAAGATTTGTTTCGATCTTAAGCATTTAAAGGTCATTAGCTATATATAAAGATTGACCTTGTACCTATGTCATTTAGACGCATACAGTTTTAGTATGGATATCCATAAATTTAACATGACATAATGGGATATAAGTTTCAATCCCATAAAGGTTATCTAATGTTGTTTAGCATTCAGTTAGAGAATATAAAGGTTTTCTCTGTTAATGTTTAGTATTCGGTAAGAGAAAACAAGTTTTCTCTAATGTAATTTAGCATATGTGGTTTAACATAAAATTGGAGAAATCGAGACCAACAAACTAAGATGATATAATTTAGATCATAAAGGTATCATCCTAGTTTGCCACACTCCATTTTCAAATTCATATTAATGAGGTATTAGGTATACGTGATTGTATCGGATCTGTGTCGCACATGACACATGCATTTGATACTTTTCAGTATCGAAAGCCTTGCAGGACAGAATAATGGAGTTTCGTTATCTTTGGATCAAATGTTCTGTTTTTAAACTTAGTCAACCAATTCAATAATGTGGCTTAACTGACTTTTTAAACTAGAGACAAAACTACAATTAATACTTGTCCAAAGGAGATAATGTTGGACAATTTTGTCCTTTCTTATAAAGTTGGACAACTGTTAATTGCATTTTTTGGTTTTTTTTAATATCTTATTGGTTAAGTACATAATTTGATCCAAATAAAGATAATAAAGTGGACCAATAAATGATCTAAATTAATAGGTCGAAGTCTGTGTGAAAAATGGATCCCAATTAGTGTGGATCGAACCCATGTCGGCCTTGGAATAGGGAAGCCCGATATGGATGCTATATATAAAGGTTAAGGTCTTCTGCAGTTGCTCATATCAATCATAAGCATAAGGATTCTCTAACCCATTAAGAGAGCTTACATTTTGAGAAAGTTGTCAAAAGACCTTACTTGAGTCCTGGAAAGCAATTCCCGTGAAGACGGTGGTGGATTCGCTCTCGTTTCGGCTTCGAAAAGTTCGTTTGAAGTTATGGAAACCGAAATCAAGTATTTTCCACATTTCTTCATTTCTTACCCTTTCACGTTCGATCCGGGATACGTAACTAAGGTACCGTTACGTATTACATTAAATACTCAACAAAATATTTATGCCCATCACAGAAAAGAATTATTTAGAATAGAGAAGTATAAATATCTGAACCAATGGGGAGGAGAACTTCATCTGTCACTGAAATTTAAGCCTAAGTGGAATTTTCATAATAACAGAAGTCTTGAAATATTATGGAAGTAAAAGAAAAGGACTCTCGGGCACTAAGAAAGTAGAAATAGTAAAAGAAAATTTCTAAGATTTGAATGATCAAAACTTCAAGAAAAGGATACTATATTCAACATCCCATTTTTATCTATCTAATAAATATTACTGTCTTCACATTTTTTAATATGAACTCAATATATTTACGATTTTATTTTTGATATACTATTTAAAGAGAATCATAGAATCTTTTTTTAGATTAATATTACATTATCTATAGAAAAAACTAATACATCAATACAATGAGTTAAGGGCAAATACTCTACATACAAGTAAAATAAATCAAGAAAATTAACTATTTATAACAATATGATAATCCACATTAAAAATTTCATCTACGCTTCATATCAGAGGGAGAGAGTAAACTGTACATTTTTGGCAATTAATGCTAATCTAATCTAGTTAATGATCCTATTAGCTAGTTAGTATTTCCCTTCTTCAAGGTTGGTAAACCTTCGAGAGTTTCGCTCCTTCCAAAGGGAGTAGATGATAGTGGTGAATGTAGCTTTGTAGAGAATTGCATTAGGCATAACCTTCTTTAGGTTTTTGATGGCCCAACTCAGAGATTGTTCCCAACTATAAGTATAGCCATTATATGGTATCATGTGCAAGATCCTGCTCTAGACTGCTTTTGAGAATCTACATAGAAAAAAAAGAGATGGTCCCTATCCTCCACTTCCATTTTACATTTAACATAAGTTGTACTTATAGTTCCATGTCATTGACTTTTAGTCCTGAGTCTGTTTTTAATTGTGACTCAAGAGATAAAAGAGGCTTTAGGTTGAATGGAATTTTTCCATAAAAGTGAAGACCATGGTACTTCAATAAATCCCCTTGCTAAAATCCAATGGTATGATTTGTTGGAGTATTTACCATAACGATCTGGAGACTAAATGATAGAATCATCAAACTACTCATTAACCAGTTAAGGGAAGAATTGAGTCAGATTATCAAAACCTCTGAAAGTCCCTCTCAATTGACCATTTTAGATCAAAGATGATACTTTAAGATTAAGAGAAAATTTGCTTCTCAAGTTTTGAAACTAAGGATTGAGAATAATCGGTCTCAAGTCTAATCAGTTATCATACCAAAGTCATGTTTTATCTCCATTTCCTATCTTTTGTTTAATACAAGGATAAAAAATTAATGCAACTTCATCTTCTGGTAAAAAATCCAGTAGAACTCCCTAGTACAAGAAACCTACCAAATTTTCACATTTTTTAGGTGATAATAATATATCCACTTTCCAAAGTGAATTATGGTTAGTGTATAGTAGCCAAAGCCCTTTGAACATTAGGAATTTTTCCATGGTAGAAATAAAAATGATCCGGAGACCTCCAAGTTTCTTCACAATGACAAACTCACTCCATTTGATCTTTACATTCTTTGAATTTTTTAGTTCTACTAGACCACATGAATGCTTTCATGATTCTATCAACCTCTTGAAGGATTTGCCTTGGCAAATGTAATGTGAGCAGTCCAATATAGATGTAAGCTACTTAATACAGAGATAATAAGGGTTAGCCTAGTAGCATAGGAAAGAAACATGTTTTACCAAGCATTCACTTTTGACCTTATTCTTTCTTTGTACTTCAATAATATTTGTCACATCGGCTGAGAGATAAAGACTACTCTTCTTATAGTTATGTTTTAAACATGACCATTCAACAAATAATTCCAAAACATGCATCGTGATGTTATTGGAGTAATTATCGGTTCTATAGAGGATCAAAAGATCATCAACATACATAAGATGAGTGAGATTGAGGGCATTACATTTGTAGTCAAATTGAAAACTCCTATTATAAGAGATCAGCTTACTTGTCAATCAAGAAAAACCTTCCATCATAAGAGTAAATAAATAAGGAGATAAAGGATCTCTTTGTTGAATGCCTTTAGCAATCCTAAAAGGCTTGGTAGGAACTCCATTCATAAGAATACTAAGGGAGGGAGTTTGAATACATGTCATTATCCAATCAATAAATCTCGGTGGCAGCTGCAGAGCTTCAAGACAAACTCGAATGAATCTCTAACTAACAATGTCAAAAGCTTTGAAAAAATCAACTTTAATTAAACAACTTTTGAGATTCTTGCCTGATTTGTAATTCTTCAACAATTCTTGAAGAAGAAGAATATTATCTGTAATATTTCAGCTAGGAATGAAAGCCTCCTAAGCTGAGTTGATGATGCTAGAAGTAACCAACTTGAGTCTTTCAGCAAGGAGTTTATAAATCACTGTATAGATTACCTTACAACAAGAAATTGGTCTAAAATCATTCATACTTTGAGGGTTGCGTTTTTTAGGCACTAAGCATATGTATGTATTGTTCATTTCTTGGAGCATTTTTTAGGAAGCAAAGAATTCCAGCACAACATCTATGAATAGCTTACCTATAATATCCCAAGCATTTGGAAAGAATAATGTTGTGAAACCATCCAGCCCAGGAGATTTAGAAGAGTTCATATTGAATAATACTCTTTTGACAACCTGTTCAGTGATTGGAGACACCAAAAGAGCCTTGATACTTGGATCTATTAAATAGTCAAATAGCTTTAAAGCATGTGGACTAGGGACGGTGGAAGCATCTGAACCCATTAGCTTTAGGAAGTGATTTCTGACAAGCTCTTGTAAGTGTGTTTGATTTGTATATTCTCATCCCCTACTGTCTAGGAGCATAGATATTTTATTAACATTCCTTCATCCTATTAAGGATGACTAGAATAACTTAGTGTTCGAATCTCCATCTTTCAGCCAGTTCAATCTGGATTTTTGCTTAAGAGTAAAGTTTAGAAGTTTAGAAGCTTCTAGATACTCCTAAAGACAAATCACCCCGACAGTTCTGAGTGAAGCATTATGGGGAGCATTAAAATAAGCTATTTGAGCTTGTACAAGCTTTTCCTTAAGAGATGAGAGGTTCTGGTTTCAGTTAGACATGAAACATTTAAGAGTTGCCTTCACTGTCTTTAATTTCTGCATAAACTGATATGATTTAAAGCCATCAACTTCAATACTCTAATGCCTGCCAATCAGATTAGTGAAACTAGCCATTTATGTTAGGCCATTGAAGAATCAAAAAGGAGCTACCACTGTTTTATATTCCATAAGTCATTGGATCATCATATATGAGTGAGCAAATAAGAGATTTTCACCAAAATAAACAAATGAGTTGGGAAATAATGTAAGCCAAAGTGAATTAACTAGAGATCGATCCAACTTTTTCCTTATAAGTAAGTTACCATGTTAATTATTAGTCCAAGTAAGCAGTCTTCCTATACATTTCGGATCCACCAATTTCATCCTTGTCAAAAAGTTAGACAGTTCTTTGGTCAGTCCAAGATTAAACTGCCTTCCTCCCTCAATTTCAACTGAATGAAGAGAACAATTATAATCTCCCACAACAAGCCAAGGGTTAGAAATTTAAATTTGAACATTTTCTAGATCCATCCATAGTTTATTTCTTTGAAAGCCAAAATTAGAAGCATATACAAGTGACAGCTCAAAGACAAATCTCATACCTCATAGCTGGCATTGGAGATGAATAAAATGATTTATATTTCCCATAGCCTAAACTCCAATCATTTCTGTGTTGTAGAGAAAAATAATTCTGCCATTATAGTGCAAAATTTGTTTAGAGATGATCTTTCAATTTACACCTAAAAACTTATAATCAAGGAGTGAGAGGAGGTCTTTTATTTTAGTTTTGAGAAGAATCTTATAATTAAAAGCCTCCCCCCCTTTTTGTTGTCTTTCACGATGCTCTCTCTCATTAAGAGCTATTGGAGTTTTATTTGGCTTTCCTCCATCAATTTCGTGGCTTCTCTTCTTCCTCTCTTCTTCTTGATTTTCGACCATCTTTCATGCTACTCTTTTATCTTGCTTTCTCTTCCATTCTCACCAAAAACCCAAACTTTCCAACCTCAAGATGGTGGTGATCGTGGAGATGAAAGAGTTTGGGTTAATGGTGATTTTCAAGATTTGGAAGTTAAATCAAGTAAGCATCTTGCCAAAAATCATGGGTTTTGGTTAAATGAAGCACTCGTGATGAGTTGGGTATGCAATGTTTATGTATGTGGTGTGGGTGTTGAAATTTCAAGCTGAAACTTTCATGAATTTTTTTGTGTTAATCTAGACAGATTTTGACAAAATTGTCTTCATGAAAGTTTTAGATCTTTCTTTTTTATTTCCATTGATATAAAGTATGAAAATTTTGGACTCTGGAATTGAGAGATATGCTATTTAGAATTCTGTGATTTTTTCAGGGGATGGGCATACGGGACAGCTGCCTTGGGCTAACTTTTAAACCCTTTTAGAGGCAAATTTGTTTTTGAGGTCTTCATAGAAGTTGTAGGTCTAGCAGTCTTCTTCAAAATGGTTTTTTAATCACCCTAATCCGATATTTGTAGCAAAAGTTATGCCTTACTAAGACAGGTCTGGAGAAGAGAAAACGGAGGAAGAGGGCGAAAATCGCAATATTCGCCGAAGCCTGAACATGTTTTACTATTTTGGTCATACTTTTTTCGTCCGACCTCCAAATGATCTGATTTTTGAAGCATTGGATTCCTAACACATTCATATATCTCTATATAGAAATTTATTTTTTTGTTATTAAGTTGAAAAAGATTGATTGAATCAAAGTAAGGGTATCGGTTGGAAGAACAAGAACTGAATATTTTACTGAACATATTTTGGTATTTGGATGATATCTTAATCTTTAGGATTCCAATTGAAATGATTGTTGATTTGGAGTAAACTAGAGAAATATGGCTACAAATCATATGAAGAATCTGAATCTTGATTCAGTCTCTAATGTTTTTCAGCCACGCCCGGTGCCACGAAATGATTAAGAATTACGACGCGGTCGAAATTTGTATATAGTAAACTGTTTTTGTTTAAGAACAGTCCAAAAATGTTTAAGGCATATCTTCCAAATTACTGAACTGAATTGAGTGATTTTTGTGTCAATGAAAAGATAAGACATAGGGAAACACTTTTCTAGATGAAAGTATAACCAAATTACCTCAATTTCACTTTCTAATTGAATGTGAACAATGGACCCGAAGGTTTGAAATTTTGGAGAATTTATAGAAGAAATGAAAGTTTTGATGATGTCTGATCATATAATGATGGAATAACATTAATGAGTGAATTATTGGTATTAATGTACCAAAGACATATGTTAATGGAGATGAAATGGTCCATATGATTAAAGTTGTGATTCAAAAAGAGAAGTAAAGTGTATCTAGTGGAAACGAACGAGAAATGAGTTGTTATGAAAACAATTGATACGGAAAGAAAAATGATAATGTGATAAAGTGGGAAATTTGGTAATATACCCGGGATCGTCATGAACATGCATCGTACATATTCCATATATACACATGTGCATAAATGAATACTTATAATTGTGCAAAATGATTAATGTGTGTGCAATGTGTGTATTGTATAAATGGGTTATGCAGGTTAAAGTCCTCATTCAGGCGTTTCCAGAAATTGGAAGCAATTGCTAATCTGGAGCGTACTGTGAGTAGACCTAGATGGTCTCATCCATTGTTTGTTCTGTTTTGAATTTTTTTTTATTGATTGACTATATGAATGTGATTGACCGTGTTGAATTCCAGACAGAAGGTCCGATGATTGTGATATTTGCTTGGGATATTGAAGTACTACTTGTATGTTAATGAGATGAAATAACTGCACATATTTTGATTGTTAAATGCTGGACTACGGTCCGATGAAAAAAAATGTTCTGAATGGGTATTTGCATATGAATGAAAATGTGATTCTCAACTTAATGTTGAATGCCGGACTAAGGTCCGATGGTATGTGAATGTGATTGCATGAGTATAGGCAAATGTGATTAAGGCATTCCATTCCTTGAATGCATGAAATATAATGGCTGTTGTGACCAGAGTAGCCAACGATTAGAGCTTAACACTTAACGAGTAAAAATGAGCTTCAAGCTCAAAAGAGAATCAGAGCCTCAGGCTCAACGTTTAATGAGCCCTGCATCCCCTAAGCGGATAAGGGTCTCATGTACACTGCATATACATAATATGAGTGATTATATCTATTGAATGTGAAGTGTGAAACGTTGTGAATGCGATTATGTGTTATGCGACTGGGTGAGCCATCGATGATGGTCACTCATTGAGTTTGCAAAACTCAACCAAAATTTGCAAATATTTTTCAGAACTCAGAAGAATACCCTGTTAGGCAAACGGGAGTACAATTATTGCATGCAAGAGAAAGATAAAGGTTGGGATCAATTCGCGTCTGCATTGTGTCTTTTTATTTTCGTACTGAGTTGTATTTTTCGCAAATTATTGTATTTTGTGTATTTGAATATATTTTTTATGTATAACTTTCAAATTGGAAAAAGTTTTTGCGAAAGAGATTGATCAAAGTGTAATATGTTTTGTTTATGGATGGGCCCTAGTGATTAACGAAATTATGATATTTGAAAAATGTTGGTATCTCTTGTAAATGAAAATGTTTCTGAATAAAAGTGGGCCCAAACTCGAATATCACCCATCGATGTCGAGTTCAGGTCTTGCGAGAGTGGGGTGTTACAGTGTGTGTGTCACATTTCCACCCCATCTTTTATTATTTTCCATTTTCACCCCCAAAAGGTTATTTTTCACGAAATCCTCCTCTTTCTCTATTCTTCTTTGCCAACAACTTTAACTAGCCAACCATATATACCAATCAACTCCTCTCTTCGATCTTGTCATAACTATACCCATTTTACTTAATGACAATGCCAAAATCAACACAAAATTTAAGAAAAAAATTAGAGAAAAGCTTAAATCTTTGATCGATCTCCTTCAGTAAGTATTGCTGACCACCGCCACCACCACCCCCACCATTAAACTCTCCTAGACTTTAAGAGCAAAAGCCCTATGGTCTTATTGTTGGTCACCATCTGTATCACCATCAATTGACGAAGATAAAAGTTAAGGCTTTGAAATAAATTTTCCTCAATTTATTAAGATTGGCTAAGAATTTGAGTTTTTTTTTTCAGTTATAAAATTTGTTCTACTCATCAAGCATTTGATATAAAAATCATTAAATTCTAAGGTTGAAAAATTTTAGTCATCAGAAGAATACTCTGGTCATCGATGATATTGCTACGATGACCTTTTAGAAACATTTTGCTAAATTTTATAAATTATGCTAATCATTTCCCTAAAGAATTATAGATAAATTCTTAACATTTCTAAAAAAATTTATAACTTGAGTTGGTCATTTTTTCCTTAAGAATCATAATGAAATTCTTAACAGTTTGTGAATTAAAAATCATGAAAGCTTTAGATTAGAATAGGATCAAAGGTTAAATTTCATAATTAGATCATTGTAGCAAACCTAATAAGTCCTAGGATGTTAATTGAGACCAACAATTGGGAAATGACATTGATTAGGATTTTTTTGCCTATTTTATAGGTCTATCAAGAGTAGAATTTATAGGTCTATCAAGAGCAGAACTTATATTATAAGGTTCAAATAGATAAGTGCTTCAAAAAGGTAATATTGAATCCATACCAGTTATTAAATGTGTTTATATATTAACATAAATAATGATGTGTTAAGTGCTTAATAAGTTTTACTTTTATAAAACCCTCAATAATCCACAAGTGCACTAGTCATAAAGCGTAGTAATTGAGGTGTCAATCCCTCAAGGAATTAGTAAACTAATTGAATCCTAATGTTATCTAAGGTTATAAAAACTAAGATAAAAATAAAAATAAAAAGTAAAACAACAAATTGAACAATTGATTATGAATTGATTCAAAATGAAATTCTAAAATTAACATAAGGAAATCAAAATAGATTAAAGCCACTTAACAATCAAGAAATCGCACAAGACAAGATTAACCAATTATGAAAAGAGAGGATTCATTATATCAATTGCTAACTTAATTACTTTTGAGTTAATTAGTATCGGTCCTAGAATTTTGAAAGGTTGATTATTCTCTCTCGAGACATAGTCATTAAAACCTAAATTATAACCCCTATTTCTGATTTTGCAATTTCTCAATTAAAAAAAAGTCCGTATTCCAATTAGTTCTTAAGCAATCTAATAAATAATCAGGACCTAACATAAGATCTCTCTTCATGTAATTACTGATTTGATGTTTATGTGATCTATTAGGATGTTAATTTTCATTACCTAACCTAATCATACTACTATCGTCTCAATCTCTCAATATGTTACTGAAGTATGAAAAAAGGATAAACAATCACAATACCAAATCACATTAATATCAAAAGCAATGAAATCACAATTGATTCAATAATAAATCCCAAATGAAGTTAGAAAATCTTTAAACAAGTATTCATCATCCTCAAATCTGAATAATATGTTGCAAAATCCCACTACCATAAGGCAAATACCCGAATACCCGAAGGATATTCAAGTACATACCTTATGATG
>JANITX010000007.1:59665444-59682850 GCA_027564395.1 Erythroxylum ulei
GTGTAAAGTGGTCTCCAAGGGTTGCTGAAGTAGCAGGTGATTTGGACGATAGCCAAAAGTAACTTATAATAGTTATATCAACTTTGTAGGCGGCTGACTGAACTGTAGTTGGTTGTTGGTATTCTGACTTGTTTCCGTTTCAGTCAAGGCCATTTTTTCCTTGTTAATCTTCAACTTCTGTCTTCCTTTTTTGTTTGACATGCAGGCTTTTTAGAGAAGAAGTGTTGTGTTGGAAGAAATAGATTATTTCCTTTCGTGACGGAAAAGAGTACATTTCTATGTAATATATTATTTAAACGTGTCATGTCAGGTTTCGATTCTTATCAGTAGTTACCTGCTTCGCTAAGTGTTGGTTTTCTTAGCATTTGGTTGGTTATGAATTCGTAGCTCTTCCTCAATATTTCTTGACGTTAGTCTACACAATATATTTTAATATTGAAAGTCTAGGTATTGGCATTTTAGTCACCGGTTGCAGACTTGAAGCCATCTTGGGGAGTTATGATACTTCGGAATCGAGATAAAAAAGTGAATTTTGAGTCTCGTGTTTTCTTGTTTTTGCCAAGTTAGGTTGACCTTTTGAAAATTGAGAGCGAAGCATGAGCAACGTGATAGGTACCTATTCTGATATTATCAAAGCTATGTGGTGCAGTTATGGCCGTAACTTTCGTGTTTGTTTACATTTTCTGGCCCAACCTTCTTCTATCAATAAAAATGAAGTTACCGTTGATAGTTGGTTGCTTCCCTTTGAAAGAAGACAAGCGTGTGTAAATCCATCCAATCAAAGACATCCAGCTTCAACTTCTATCCTGAGAACGCACCTGAATTCTGGTAAACAAAAAACCAAGTGAAACCATGTTCAATGGCAATGAAACTCCAACCTTGCGATGGTTCTCTCTTCTTGTTTTATGTTATAACATTATGCTTTTTTTTTTTAATGATACGAGAATTTCACTCAATATTACTCCTCACATTCAACTACTATTATCTTTGCCATTTTTTCCCCAGGAGACGCTGGAAGAGAGCTTGTCTAACTTAGTTAATACAGATTTGTTGAATGTGAGAGCATCTTAATAGCAACCTTGCCCCTGGAGATAGGCTTGAATTGCATCACCTTAAATATTGATAATTGGAGCTATTTAATTTCAAAACAGCAAACTAATTCATACCACCATGAGCCTGCATCTTAAGTAATACAAAACTAATCGTAAAACAGTTTATCATTTTTCTTTGACCAATATTTCATATATATCAAATGGTATATTATATTTTATATTAAAAATTTTCCAATTTTATGTACTAGAAAAAACTGTCAAAATATTAATTTATTACAATTTTAACCAACTGTTAACTCTTGCCATTAATATTAAATAATAAACCAAATATTTCATAAATTAAAATTTTAATATTTGAGAGTTGTACTCTAGATGAAATTTTAATAAATTGAAATTCTAATATTTGAGAATTATTCTCTACATTAACGAATTGGTGGTTTATTTTTAATTGAAAATATAAAAATTTATTAATTAAAAAATTTCATGTGTGTAAATAGGTTGAGCATATGCAACCCACCATGTCAACGAAATTAGAGTTAACATTTAAGTTATATTTTGTCTATATTAAAATTTATAATATTTGTACTTTTAATTAATATTATAAAATGTAAAACTTTTATTACTTAGAGACTAATTCTGTAAGTGTGGCAATAGCATAACTCATGGTGATATGAATGGATTCTTTGAGAAACTGTGGGAGATAATATAATCATTAAATGAACACTTAAAAATTTTCTGTCTTAACCCATTAAAGAAAGGTGAATTCTGTTCCTGCAAAGTAAAAATAATTGCTTTTCCACATGGCAAAGCTGATAATTGAGTTACTGGTATGAACAAATTTGGACTTAACTTGTCTATATAATATAGCCATGTACCAAAAAAAACTTGTTTGGAGTTCTGAGGTAAATTAACTTGTTTTTTAGTAACCTTTTTAGCCAAAGAAACCATTCGAGTAGGTACTCGTAAAGCTGAAGTGTATTTAATCATATATAGAAGATAAAGGAGGTTTGGAGCTGTTGTTTGGTGCTTTTACAAACATGGGAATCAAGGTGGTCCAATCCGACCGTATGTGTCGAACCTCTTAAGTCCTAGATTATCGCCTTTTTTTTTTTTTTATCTTAGTTTTCATTTTGTTGATAGTCTTCAGTTGGTGAGCTGCGATTGGTCCCCTATAAGATCGCTTGGATAAGATACTCAAACGCTAAATGTAGTTTGTCTCAATTTGCACAACAGGTTAAAATTATTTGCACAACAGGTTAAAATTGAAGACATTTGAGAATGACCATTCCCACGTATATCTATGTACTCAAACTCATTGTTCAAATACACTCAATAGTTTTCAATTAAAAGCACTTCTTTAATTATTATATTCGCTCGCTAAGTTCATACTTTCTACTAACTTATTTTATATCAGAGTAAAAATTTATACAGATCTGATCTTATTAGGTGTGAAAAAGAAGCAACTGATGGAAAAAGAATGTGACACAAGGCTTTAGAATATGGAAATGGGAAGAAACCAATGGCATCCAAACACATTGGAAGAGGTGGTGCATTTCGACTAAAATGAGCTCACGATCCCCCTTGATTTACTTAGGGGTATAATTGTGACAAAGATTCTAATTGTAACCATATATAATATTAGGGTATAATTATAATTTTATTTCGTAATTTAAAGCTCTGCTTGCTACTTCATCCAATCTAAAATTGTAAAGAAGAAAGGGGAAAAAGAGGAGAATGAGGCGTGCAGTGCACGTGATGGCTGATGAGCAGTGGGTGATCATAGATTAAGAGAGATAAGCATATTTGTTGCATGCTTTATGGCACCTGAAATTGGGTGGCTTTTCAACACCTGCTCTTTCTGCCAATCTACATGGCTATCGCAGGTATCCTTCCGCTGAGGCCGTTCCTAGGGGCGGATAAGCTTATTTGGAGTGGCATAGATACTGGTCATTTCACAACGGCATCAGCCTACTCTATGATTCTACACCAAGAGGCAACTCTAAACACTGCGGTCTGGCAAACTATTTGGCAATGACAAGGTCCACAATGTATCCGGACATTTCTTTGGCTCCTTTTGCAGGACAAACTTCTCACCAATCAACAGCGGGCCCACAGACGGCTAGCTTCGGATTCTACCTGTCTCCATTGTCACCTCAAGGAATCTTTTTTGCATGTTGTGCGGGACTGCCCCAAAGCCCGCTCCTTATGGACCTAGTTTCCCCCGCAGGTCATCACTACTAAGTTCTTCTCCATGGACAGTACAGAGTGGCTCCTCCAGAACCTCCACACCCATCGCTTGGTGAGGAGTTTCGACTGGGCTACCATCTTTGGCACAATTTGTTGGTTTCTTTGGTTCTGACGCAATAAAGCCCTCTTCGAAGATCACTTCTCCTGGCCGATTTCACCGGAACATTAGGTCCTCGAGTATGTTCACCAGATTAACTTGGCGGCAGTTTAGCAACAACGCACTCGGATGAGCCATGGCCCTCGTCGGGAGCTACTCCTTGGCTGGAACAAACCTCCTCAAGGTTGGGTGAAACTCAATACGGATGGGGCCACCAAAAGCTCCAGCACCTCGGCCACAGCGAGTGGTCTGCTGCGTGACAATGCTGGCGCTTGGTTAGGAGGATTTGTCCAGAACATTGGTTGGTGTCCCCCGCTAACGGCAGAGCTTTGGGGTGTGCTATCTGGCCTTAATCTAGCTTGGTCCCTGGGGTATCGTCATTTGGAGTTAGAGGTGGATTCGTGTGTAGTGACTGACATGCTTTCTTCGCCGGCGTGAGCCACATCCTTGAATCCATTAGTGTTGGGTATCCATGAACAACTGTCCCGCAACTGGGTCGTAGACATTCGGCACATTTACGGAAAAAGTAACCAGAGTGCGGACTGACTTGCGCATTTTGCCGCACAATTCTCGCTAGGTCTTATTACCTTAGAGCACCCACCTAGGGAATGCTTACCTTTCCTTTTTGAAGATGAATCGGGGGTCCGTCACCCGAGAATTACCGTGTAATTTGTAGTGTTTTGCTTCCTTAGGGAAAAAAAAATCTAAAAAGGTAGTGATAATAGTAAACAAAGAATTGAGAGCAAAGTGGGGGAATTGCTTCTTTTGGAGAATAATGACTGGGAAGTCTTAACTTGTGTGAAGCATATCCGGGGCTTGATGTGACTCAACTTCTTCTTAATTTCAATTTCTCCCCCCGCTGCATTTCATACGATTCCAACTGCCCATTCCACCTTTACTTTTCTTTTCCTTGTATTCCAAAATGTTTCACAATAAAATTCTCTTTTGCTAGTCTTCTTAATTATCATAATGTCTTGTGTCAACTTTATCAAAACTATGCCACTGCTTTTACTATACTTTCCAAATGTTTAAGGTTACTTGTCCGTATTTTACTACGTGGGGATTAAGCGCACCGCATCAGTGATTACTTAGAAGAAAAATGCTTAGGAGTACTAATTAGTAATTATCACAGGTACATAGCACTTATGAAGCCCCAATTTTATATGTTCTCACATAAATTTTGCTACCTTTAACGGATAGACCAGCAAAACAGCTAATCTGTTTATTATATTCTGGAGAGTTTAGACAAATTTCTGGATTTTATTGATTTTAAAAAATTTAGATGCAACCCAAATTAATCGAGGTCTAGGCAGCATTCATTGTCTTGTTGTACACGATCCACAAACGTGCCACCCCATGTCTATAATCCTGAAAACAGTTGCTACTACCAACCATCCTATGATCTGAAATGACCTCCTTTGCTGTGGCAAAGCCTATGTTCTTACACAAAATCTGCCACCTAACAACTAGCCGTGCACGTTGAGTACTGTTAAGATATACGACCCCAAGGCTAATAAATCATGGCTTCTTCTACGACAACTTTACGTTTCATGTATAACAAACTAATAACGCAAATGTTTCGATCTTAACGTGTCCGTTTTAGGCATTCAAAAAGTTAAAGGTTCTAAAGAGCATTGTAATAACTAAGGTTAGATATGGCTGCGATTATTGCAGACAATAATTTCCTTCAAAGCTTGTCTCAACCATCAGATCAACGGGAATAATGTTTTAGAGATAATTAAATTTGGATCCTCTTTCGTTGAGAACCTTTATTATACTTACAAATTTTGCAAATGAAATCCGTATATTAAACCTTAGGGCTGGAAATGGCTAATTTTAAGAATTACTATTATATTTTACACCGAATCTGTGAAATGAAAGATGATATTATGATCTGATTTGTAAAATATAGTTAACATCAGCTGAGCCAATCTCTTGGTGGTCCTTGTCTCGGATAGACATGTGGTGGGCATATAGATAAAAAGAAGCTGGCAATTGATAAAAAGACCGTATCCCAATCTCAACAGAGAAATTAACAAAGCTTTATAATTATCTAAATCAGACGGGTAAACTGTCATATTCAGATGGTTGCAGAAGTGGCAAAGGCATGTGGTCTCAAGAAAAGGCAGCACTTGCCAATATCTCATCCACATTTCATGGCAAATTCCAGGTCCACAATGCTGTCATGCAAGGACAACAAAACAGAAACTATTAGTTTGTCGTCACAACATCCAACTCATCAGAAAATGGCCATATCTGTATATCGACATGGTAGCCTTCTGTTGCCCACCTCCTATTCACTAGCTCAGTGAATTCTAGCTAATTAGCTACCCTATGAAAAGGCAATTGTGTAAGATCAAAATCAACAAGAAATAAGGTTTCATGACAAGAGGCAGTGGCATATGCATGTCCATATATAGTTGTCTTGGGGGTTTAGTCTTTGGGAAATTGCCCCACAATTTTATATATTTTACATGGGCCATAAGATTTTATATTAATATATGTTATCTTTCTAGGAATGACTGAAGGCCAGAGAACATCCTGTTGAATGCTACGTGTATCATGATTTATATGCTTTTACAAGATTCTATGACCAATATGCTTTTGTTAATCACACGTGCAATTTCAAATTCATTTCAGTATTCAATAATAAATACAAAACAAAACCAAATAAAAAATGACAAGATAAAAGTCAGAATTAGATCTAATCCTTATAATCATCATTGTTTAAATGTTAAAAATGACTGAACTTACAGTCTTAAGGAGTTGGTCAATTATAGCCTAAGCTTTGACCACCAAATTGATCAGCTCAATCTAAGTGTTGAATTATTTTCTGACTTCTGAGTGACAGTTTACGTTTCTAATATGTCCTATATGCAAAAACATACAACTTTCAATTTCCCAGTATTCCCCATGCATGTTGAAATCATGTTAGTAAATCACAAGGAAAGAGTTATACCACTTACCAATACGACTAGATGGAGAGAGTTATCAAATTATAAATCGATTTCTCAAAACTTTTAATTCAATTTCTTTTTTTTAAATGATAATATTTTTAAAAAGTTTTTAGTGCTGGGTAAGAAATAGGGGTTAAATCAGGAGTATTTTTTTTCTAGTTTCTCATTGAATGTGTTTAACAGAATAACTTATTTAAAATATGAATTAAAAATAATGAGCTAAATATAAATATAATTTGGTATCCCACATAAAATTTTCTTGTCCGACGAAACTGTTAATTATAAATTATTAAAATATCCAAATTTTACATAATAAAGAAAAGAGAACTCAACTTTTGGCAAGAATTGACAAGAGTATGGTACTAGCTCTTTTAATCTTTCCTTTTTACAGTGAAAGACTATAATTTCTTTTAAATGTAATTAGAATTAAACTTGAACTCTAAATTATACTTATAATTTAACTTTATTAAAATTAAATATATCATATTATATTCTTGATATTTTTAAATTTAATATTAAGTATAAATTAATTTTCTCTTTTAGTTAGTTCATATATATGACCCATCAGTTTAAATTATAAATTATGATTAGAATATGGTAAATTAAAACTTCTTTTAGTTTATATTTAATTTAAATAATTTATATTCATAGATCAAGATTAATGTTTATCATGACCATTCAAATATTAAGAATAATAAAGTGATTTGATTTAATATGTCCACGTATGGTTATAATAATATATAGTCTAATCATTATATCATCTAATGTTTTAATTAGACATATAGTATAAAACTAGTGTCTACTCTATTTAAATCCAAGAATATGGATTTACCCACAATAATACCTAATAATTCAAGAAAAGGAAATAAAAAGATTTCAATATTGTTGTTCTTATTAATTAATAATTGATATTTGAAAATAAACTTTTAAATCTCAATTCTCTTTATCTAGATAAATCCTTAAATTATTACTAATTAAGAACAATATAATATTCTCCATAATTATTTTATAGTAACAAATTATTTATCTATTTATTTCTACATAGTTTATATTATATTGAGTTATTACTATCGATTGCGTATCTTCAATAGAATATATTATAAGTATCATAAAAAAAATAGTAATTTTTATATGAGATATTTTGATAGTCTTAAATCAAAGGATTACTTTTGCAACTATTATAAGAAGGACTCCATAGATACACAAGTTACAAGTATTTTCTATTCGAAATTTTCATAATTAAGTCAGGTGAGCTTATTCTTTAACAAATATTTATAGTTTTGTTTAAATTTTTTCACACTTTAATTTATAAGATAAATTATTTTTTAATAAAAAGAAACAAAACATGTGTAATTTTACTATTCCATTAATATCTCATTTTGATGAAACTATAAGTGCAAATAATTTAATATAATATCTAAATATAAATTGAATATCATTATTATAATTTTGATTAAACAATAATTAATTCAAAATTTTTATTTTTACTATTAAACATAAAATATAATTAATAAAACATATAAAGATAAATAAAATCTTTTGTGAATAAATTACTAATTATATCATATATTAATTATAATCAACGAATGACTACAAAAACAAAAATTAATAGTGAGTGCTCTTAATTATTTTTAAGTGGTAATTAGCTTTTCAACTTGCTATACTCCATACTTAATAATAGATCATGGTTAATACATGGAAGGTATAAGTACTTTGGGCACGCACTCATAATATTCATTACTGCAGGATCTACACTGACATTGAAGCAACACAGGTAGAAACTAATAGAAATTCAAATCTTATGAGAATTATTGTGATGGCAACTAAAATAATAATTCTGGACTATGCATGCTTCACAATTTTTTTTAAATCCTTGCAGAGAAAAAATCACACAAGAAAGACGTTTAAATTTTCACTTTTACATGCTCAAGGAAGTTTCAATGCACTACACGTGTGAATTGGGCAATGAAGGAATTAAAGTGAGTGGAATCTTCTATCCAATTTTACGATGTCCAACTTTGTTTAATGCCTGAATCAATGTCGTTTTGGCCATTAAACATAATTGGACAGTCTCTAAACTCATACTTAATGGTCAAAATAATATTATTGTAGACAATAAGTAGAGTTAGACGCTATAAAATTGACAGAGATCTTAACTCACCAAAGTGACCCACTACCAAAACCAGTATAAAGCATATGCCTTATTATATATATAGAGAGAGAGAGACATTGTATGAAGGCCAACCTGTCTTTGTACAATGTCAAGTTGCAAGTTGCTTTTATTCAATGTTTACTATCATAGTCCATCAAAGATTTATGTGAGAGTTGTTATCATTTAATTGGTTAGATAAGCGTTGCCTAAGAAATATTGTGGAATTTACATACCAAAAACAGGTTCATATTACCTTACCCCAAAAAGAAAGTAAAATATACTTCCCATCTAGCCTACAAAAATGTTTTAAGTTTCAGAGACCGATAGAATATCATAATCATAATTAAGAACCGAATTCCCATGGGTATATGGTTGTAATTATTAATCTTGGTTAAAATGGAAAAGTGTAAATGTTAACTCCAAAAAAAAACAAAAATATTATAAGGGTCAAGAAACCTTTCGATTAAGAGTAAGAAACATAATAATTCTAAATTCATTCAAGATTTTACTTTAAATGACTCTAAAAATAACATAAATATTTATTATTTTATGTACGAATTTGATAGACCGAAAAGAGAGAGAGAGAGAGAGAGAGAGAGATAAGAACCTATAAGAATCAAATTGAAGGCAAAAAGGGTTTCACGAAACATGAAAGTTTGATCCGCAACACACCAGCGAAGTATTCGACTCTATGACTAGTAGCTGCGTGACCACTAAATCTAGCTAGGTAAAAATAATAATCTTATTTTCGAAATGGATATACAGACCATTATGGATGAGTAGAAAAGTTTCCTATTCATCAATAGTTTTCAACTTAGAACAGAAGAAAAGAGTAGCAATAAAACATAATCATGAATGATATCTTTCATATTCTTGTTCAACAGTACCAATAAGCAACAATACCTTTGGATTGTTTGTTACTTTCTTTTCGCTTCTGTTGATCCATAAAAAGGAAATGATAAATTTAAGCTGGTGATTAATGGCATGTTTGATTTCTGAGAAAGAAAAAACATGGTATATATATAGGTAGCAGAGAGGCATTGTTATTGTATTGAAAAAGATATTACCATGTTCAAGATATTCTTCAAAATATCTAATCTACGGAATGGCATTGTGGTGTTGGGTACATCAAAGTATTAATAACCAAGGCCCTTTTGCTATTCTTATTGAAAAGTGGAAACGTGGACACATAGACAGAACCGTGACAGGTGTGTCTGAAAGCTGAAGATATAGTCAAGAGACTCTCCTTAAGACAGTGTTTCAGAATGACAGTGATCATTTTCATAACTATTTTTTTAATCCAATGCCAACTTTTCCACACCTTTTATGGGTGCTCTAGTCAATATCATTAGTTGTTAACGTCCTTAAGTAATCCAAACGAAGCTCTATTAATATGTGTCCAGACTAATTCCATCCAAGCCAACAGCATCAAGTTTAAGTCATTTTCTAGTCCTTGCTTGGAGGGGGCCAGTGAATCAAAAGGATTAACCTGGTCATTTTAAGGGAAACCCTAACCCTAAAACCTGGGCAGCAGAGGCCCAAGCAAAATACAAAAAGGAAAAACCATATCACTAATGTTAATACTAATTCTGGTGGCTTACTAGAGGAATCCCAAAGTCTCTGGCTCCCAACAAAGGCAAAGTCCAAAGGCAAAATGAAATGATTACTTGAATGGGGTGGAACCCACCCTGACAACCTTTCCTTTCTAAGTCTCTCAATTTTTTGACTTGGGATTGGGTCCCACTTCGGCCACCATTGTCTTTATGGATTGAATGATAAAAAGAGCACCTCACGTGGAGTCTGAACCAAAGGGGCTGTCCAACAACAATGAAAAGGAGCTCTAGATTCACATATTTCTTTCCCTTCGCAAATTAAAATAGAAAATTTTCATAAAAATCCTAAATCTTAGTCCTACGGACCTAGCGAATTAAAAAATCGCTTTGCAAAGGTTGCCCATATAATTCCCACTCATTATCTTTGCTGTTTGAAGCTTGCTGCCCTCTTTTTTCTTATCCTCTCTCTTAAGTCTTAACATCAATTCTGAAGGTGAATTCCAGGGGAAATAAAAGGGCTTTCTGTAGGAGAGAGGCATCATCTACTACTTGCTAGCTTATACAAAAGGAGACCCACAAAAGAGATTAAACTAAAGCATCCTTCTCCTTTGCTCAATCACAAGTCACAAACCTGAACAAAGAATAAGAGCCATTAGAGAGAAACCACACATTTCCATGCCATCATGGAAGGAAGTGATGATCACCAGCTCCACCACCACCACCACCACCACCGTCCAAATTTTCCATTTCAATTGCTTGAGAAGAAAGACGAAGACCCTTGTTCTTCTTCCTCTCCTTACCCTTCTCTTTCTATCGAACCTAACAACAGCGTCAACAGCAATAATAACAGTAACAACACAAACCGCTCAACTTCAGGACTCCAGGTTGGGGCACCGGAACCGTCAAAGAAACCTCCCCCAAAACGAACGTCAACTAAGGACCGACACACAAAGGTTGAAGGTCGTGGTCGCAGAATTCGCATGCCAGCTCTCTGTGCTGCTAGGGTTTTTCAGCTGACACGAGAACTTGGCCACAAGTCCGATGGCGAAACCATTGAGTGGCTACTTCAACAAGCAGAACCGGCAGTTATCGCCGCCACAGGAACAGGCACAATCCCAGCAAATTTCACTTCACTTAACATTTCTCTTCGCAGCTCAGGCTCAAGCATGTCGGTGCCTTCTCAGCTAAGATCGGCTAGTTTTAATCCGAATTTTTCGATGCAACAACGTAGGAGCTTGTTCCCAGGGATTGGGCTAGACACGACATCGACGCCAACATTTCTAAATTTCGGCTCAAGTAATCTGAATGCTGTCCTGCAAGCAAAGCAAGAGATGAGGGACAGTTCTTCGCTTGAGTTATCTACAGAAACAGAAGAGAGTATGAGCAGGAAGAGAAGGGCAGAGCAAGATTTATTGTCACAAGCACAACAGCAGCAGATGGGGAGTTACTTGATGCAGTCAAGTAGTGGGACGATACCAGCGAGTCACGGGCAGATTCCGGCGAATTTTTGGATGCTAGCAAACTCAAATAATCAAGTAATGAGCGGGGACCCTATATGGACATTTCCGTCAGTTAATAATAACGCAGCTGCTTTGTATAGGGGCTCCATGTCTAGCGGATTGCATTTTATGAATTTTCCTGCTCCTGTTGCTTTATTGCCAAGCCAACAACTAGGGTCTAGTAGTATTACTGGTGTTGGTGGTAACAGTGGAATGAATGAAGGGCATTTGAATATTCTCGCCGGAATGAACCCTTATCGCCCTCCCGGTATATCGGAGTCACAAGCGAGTGGGTCCCACTCACATCAAGGTGCTGGTGACGGGGGTAGTGGTGGCGATGATCGGCGTGATGTGGCAAGTCATCATTCATAGAGCATCATCATGGTGATCATCATCGTGGTTTTCTTTTTCTCCAACTGTGTAGTTTGATATGCATGTGTAACACACATGAGGATTGATTCTTCTTGATGAACTGGAGTTTTGTGCCTTTTTCTTTCTTTTGATTTAACCTTTTCAATTTATTCCCAATTTTTTTGCGTGTGATTAATTATATATGGAGAGTTTTAGGGTTTGAAAGAAGAACAAGAAGAAGAAGGAAACATTGTTTATTTATTTTAACACCAACAGTTTGGCTGGTTTCAATCATGAAAAAGCCTTATCTTACTTTGGGATTCTACTTCTTTTCCTTGTATGTCTCTTTTGAAGCTTTTGATTAGTAGTACACAATATCCCATCATCATGGTTTGTGCAATTCTTTTATTGACAGAGCCGCTGCTTGTAATTTTATTGCTTTAATCTTATTGTTGAAAGTGACCCTTTCTCTCTCTTTCTCTTTATATATACATAAATAAATATTAATGGCTATGGTGGTAAACCTCTTACCTAACTGGCAATTCAATTCTGGTCTTTCTCTTCCCCCTTTCTTTCATATTGGGTAGTACTGGTAAAAGAGACTACAAAGTTTGTGTAGTGGAAAGGGAAGTGATGAAACAGTGTTTACTGCCATTGGTTGTCTTTTAAGAGTTAAAGAAAGTAACTGAAAAAAGAAAAGAAAAGCAGCAGATAATAAACTGGTTGCTTTTTTATTCATTCTGATTCTAAAAATCTCTGCCATGAATCTCAAGGGTTTTACTGCATCAATGATTAAGATTTTTTTCAGAGAGGGTGGGGGGTTAATAGGACTGTGGGACCCAGACCTTATCAGTTCCAGGTGTTGGTCAGGTGGCGGGACCCAGATGCTGGTCATCGTCCAAACCAGTGTACAATGCCTCTGACAAACAGGTGGATCATTCCACTTTTTCTTTTTCTTAAATTTAATATAGAGAAATATGAACAGAGGTAGTAAGTAATTCATTAAAATGCCCACAAAATTGAGATCCGTGGTGGGTGTCAATTAACCTACCGAAAGAGATGGCCCACTGATTTTATTATTCAATCTGGACCGTTCGTCATGTAGGCCAGTACCTGTTTGATGGGTTGCATTGAATGATTTGTTGGTTCCTTGAGGGACTTCTTCTACGAATCACTTACAACCAGTTGCCACTGTCACCTTCCAATTTCAAGGCCTCCCTAGTTCGCTTGCGGATAGGTCGAAGATACGGGGATTAGGTATTTACAAGTGTTTTTTCTTCTCACCGGCCATATCTATGTCGTTTAAAGTCAATAATATAATTAATAATAGCTTAAACCGAAGTTTACCGTTTTGCATAAGCTATAATATGTGTAAATGATTACTAATATAATATCCACTCGGAAGAATCCAAAGCGCAGCTTTTATTACTAGCAAACGACACGCTAAATCAAATTGTACGCACCATTCTGATCATCCTAATGACTAAAAAATAATAATAATAGATCCCCATTTTTATATATTTTTGGCGTATATTCTATAATGCAAGAAGAGGTGAGTGTTTATTATTTTAATTTCTTTTCCCGAATAAGTTAGTTAATAAACTTAAAAGTAGGGGCCATACCTTTTGTTTTCAAATCTCCAAATAGTCTCAGAATCAGCTTTTGGATGGGAGGGGCTTTAAAATATCTTCATCATAACATATAATACAAAATTGAATCACTATGAAACTTATTACACATTCAACATGGTGATTAGTCCTTGATTGATGTGAATTTCAGCTGGTCAAGATCTATAAGAAAAATAAAGTTGACCCACACATCTAATTCAAATTGTAAGTTTAGCTACACTTCATTTACATTAATATTAATAAGAGTTTACTAATTGACGTTCTTAACGTAAGTTATATCTTTCTAGGTTTTGTTAATTTATTGGTGTAATTGTGGCTAACACGAAGACTGACGAAAGTAAAATCTGTGTCTGCCATGCAGGTAACACTTGAACTTATTTTTCACTAACGATGAGTGGTGAGACACGTTTCACTTGCCATGGTAAATGCTCTCAAATAGTGTGGCAGCAGATATTACTTTTACTTTTTATCGTGAAGCAACAAGTTGGGTCAGAAACCTAATTAAAACGAGTCTTTATCATATATAATAGTTCAAGACATAGACCATGTTAATGGATAAGCAGATACATAATTATATTCAATCGAGATAGATCATCGCCTGACTATATTAACATGCACAATAAAAAAAAAAACTATATATCACGAACTTTTTATTAACCACAAACGAAATTCCTGTATACATAATAACATCGAGGCCTTTTCTTTTTCACTAAATGATTGAGAGAATCAAATATAATCGATTCTTAGAGAATGTTGAGATTTACTTGTTAAGAGAGCATTGGCCATAGCCAATAGGAGGAGTTCAAAGAAAAAAAAAAAAAGAGCACAATTAAATTCTAGATTTTATAATTGGATAAAAAATTTGTCTAGGCTTCAATGATAAGTACTAATCCACGCTTTTGCTCGTGGGATCAACATACATCAAATTCTAGGATTTGTAAGGATTTTGCGAGGCTGTACTAAATTTTGTATATTAACAATTAATTATATATTAATTCTTGGCCAAGAATTAAGAGTTTTTAAGGAACGTATGTCGTGGTTTGTTTTTGGATTTATCACTCTATCGTCCATTATTCAATAGATGGAATATTATTAAGTTGAGCATTTCAAGCTTAAAAGTGTTTTAGTAATTATTTATTCAAACACAGATCCAAATGGCTTTAAAACTTGCAAAGTCATCATGCTTTTGCTCCTACCCAATTGGGGGCAACTTCGATTCAACTTCACACATTGACACGAAAACATTTGAAGCACCCAAATGCACCGGCCAAGAAATTTTTGTATATACCTTAAAAAGGCATGATTAGAACGCCTTGTAATGTCATGTACCATGCACCCTTGGTGGAGGATGAAGAAGGCAAGTAGGTGACGTTTTTGGAAGCCACCAAAAGTTTGCTTGTAAGTGCCTACTATATCTTACACTAACAACAATTAGCAAATGCTACGAAATTGGACGTAGAAAATCATTGGATTTTTTAATGATTGTGATGCTGATACAAAACCATGTGCTTGTCTACTGGCATATAGCCTGCAGGTTGGTGGTTAGCATGTAAGAGGGCTCAAGACCCACCCCACCTACACATCTGCCCTTAATGTTGTGTGCTTATATGTGACAGTACACACCTCTGGCCTGGTGGATCTCGTAGGTTGATTGCTTGAGCGTGTAGTTTCTTTCGGTATAAACTTAAATGTTCATCAAATCACAAACCATTCGTAGCTTCAAATGCAGGAACGCATGTGCTTCATTTCTTAACGGTGAAATGTAACAGGTCCATGTTCGACATTAGAAAATTAAAGGAACCACCCTCTTTCTTTTCTATTTATTTATGTTTGAATTGATGATATTAACTTTGAAAGTAACTTTTACATGAAAACGATCATTATTTCATACAGCTGCAGAATTACTTACTGAGCTCAAAAGTGAAATGGGGCAAGAAAGCATCCAAGAAAAGAAACGTCTTTACATACAGATATATATATATATACATATATGTAATCCCCCATCAACTTTTGAAAACAGTCATTAGTGCAATTCATTGATTATTCACAAGCTGTCCCACAACGCAGAAACAGAATTTTAGCCTAGCGATGCAGGAAGAAGGTGATGCCTAGTGGCTGCTAGAATGATATGAGGTGAATCAACTTTGAATGACCGTAACTTTATCTCAGAACATGATACCTGAAATTCAGGTCTTTCCAACTGGGATAGGAACTCAGCAGACCTTTTGTTCTTACCCTTTTGCGCAAGGGTAATCAACCTTGACAACTGATGGGCACCGCTTTTTTCTTTATTTTTGGTCACAAATGTGAAATGACCCGGATTTCGATTCAATCAACGTTGAGAAGGTGAAGTACACGTTATTCTGTTGTCTTTTTCTTTTTATCGTGGTGTTCCAAAGTAAATCTTTTGAGAACACTTGTATTATGTTGTTTCAAACTTGAATTAAATGATATTCCATCTATCTATGATGCAATTAACTGATATTGTGTGTAATATTTGCCTTGTTAATCCACTGATGTAAGATGTCTGTGTTACTCGTCTCCACTGGGTATTTGACTCAATAACACTGTTAAATGAGACCAAGACAGGCCAGAAAGTGAAGAAGAGGATTAGTCAGAAGAATGTATTGCAATCGAAGCCTACATGTAGCTTTTCTCTATGTAATAACTGAAAACTTAAATGATAAGCTTTTGTCGCTACAAGAAAAAGGGAGTTTACCAACGGTAATTACCGACGGAATAATGAAAAGTTCCGTCGATAACATATATTTGTGACGACATAAGAACGACGAAATTTACCGTCGTTAAATAAGCTATCGGTAAATTTACTGACGATACTTATTTTCTATCAAAACTATTCCGTCCGTATATTTACCGATGATAGATAACATTTCCGTCGATGTAGATACCGACGGAGTATAACTTTCCTTCGTCAAACGTTTCGTTCTGTTCCGACAAAAGTATTATTTCTATCGGCAAAAGAATCACCATTTACCGACAATTACTGTATTTTGTGGGTAAGTGTTACTTCAGTTATTGACGGAATCCCAATTCCGTCGGTAATGGTCGTCATCCATCAAAACTCAACCTACATTGCTAAATTGCAAAGCTACCGTATGCTTGCTTAGGTACCCTTTTTCTTGTAAATGCCATGTTGTATGGAAAATATTTTTAAAATCTGGACGATGTAAAATTTAATTTGAATGTCAACAGTTATAAATAATTTGTTTAAACAGAAAATTAACTCATTTAGCGGAAAAGATTTCTTAGTTGAATAGAAACATATTAAATTGTACATAAATTGAATCCAAAGGAGTACAACAATTCTATTGTCCTAGTGATTGCGGATGGTTATCTGAGTTTGTACGGCGCCCGACAACCGCTCAATGTCATTTTGGAGCTTATTTATCACCTCCATCAAGTTTGACACTGTTGTCTCAAGTTGAACAATACGTTGTGTCGTCTGCCGTCTACTTAATGTTGTTGTACTGGACATAGATGACTGCAAATAACATGTGTTCCCTAATGTTTTTAGTTTGAAGATCCTTCCATGATTGTCCCTACCATTAACCACATCAAAGTATGTCTGTCTCTCATCAATAGCTTGTTCTTCCTGAGTCTGTCGTTGAATTATTTGTTGTATTTGGTCCTATTAGGAGATAATGCTCATATTATAAATAGTGACTGAAAAATATGAAGAATGAATATTAAACCATGAACTTCACATACATTTATTTCTTTACATCGGCTGTTGACGAATGTCACACCGTCATGCTTTTTAGTGAGTGTGCAAAAACAACTGTTGGGGTGTAGGCCTTATGCCCATTGACTTTTCCTACATAACAATAAAATGTTCTAAGTTAAACTACA